>DWLH01002770.1:0-10349 GCA_018249795.1 Heliconius telesiphe telesiphe | reverse complement strand
TTTTAACTATTCATTATTATTGTTACCGCGTAAGCGTGAAAATAGAAGTAAATAATTATAATGTTATTATTATAAATAAGCAATAGAAAACATATTTAACTTTAAATTATTTCACATTAAGCAATGTTTAAAATATGACGACGAGACGTAGAGGTAAAAATAATAAAATGATTTCTAGAATAATCTAAATTTACTAATAATAATAATTTAGTAGTCAAAATTTGGTCATAAATCTCAAATAATATAGTGAAGTGATAACATATTTCCTGCCTCAGTTATTTACTTAAAATAACAAATGTCTAGTAAAGATTTTTAAATATTATTTTATAAAGCAGTAGTTGAAACTTAGAAATATGAGGGGTTTTATGTTTAAATGTTAATCACATAATTTGACATTTATATCAATATTCTTAATCATATAGCAAATTATTTATGATCTATAACATATACTATAAGTATGATATAATGATCTCGAGCCGAATTTAAAGTTTCCTATACAACATTTTGGACTAGAAATTGTGAAAAGTTGAATTTCGTATGTTTTTGTTTTTTTATTTTTTATTTTAATACACTAACCGCAAAGTAAAGATTTATTTTCTTTCACTATTTGAAGTACGTAGGTATTTACTTAGAAAACATAATTATATTTAAAGTCCAGTTATTAAAAGAAGAAGAAGAATATTTAACGTTAATATTATAATAAAAAATCTGTATTATTTTTTGAAAGGCAAAAGAAAAAAAGTCAAGTCAAAAGTCTCAAATATCCTGAGGCTGGGATTACTATTTTAATATTAATGTCCGTTAATTTTAAACAAACAAGGCAGACGGTAGATTTTTTAATATCAAGTAAGCTGTAATTGTTACATAAATAGATTTACATTTCAAGAACCAAATTAAGTTGATAATATTTAATAAGAAACTCTAGACATGTGTATTGCCCAGTCAAATTTTAATCTTTAAATACTTTAAAATCTTTTAAAATTAACTTAATACTATATTCAATTCAGACACGCTGGAAGTACATTAAGATGCAAATATAATATCGCATAAAAAAATATCGGATCATATCTTCAGTTTTAATTAAATCGCGAGTGAACACAGAACTTGGCACCCATTTAGGTGATCTATATATTTGTGTTGTCGGTGAAGAACTCAGGCACTATTCAATAATGAACTAGGTTCTTATTTTACATTTATGTTATGAGATAACATATTTTTTTATGTAATTAAAACTGCGCGTTCAAAGGGTTTAACTTCGAAGATCTAGACATAAACGAAATTCGGAAGATATTGCCTATTCAAAAGAAATATGCATACATACATATGATACATACATCAGCAGGTAATAATTTAATTTATTACATAAACATAAATTAATTTCGCGCTTTGCTATTAAATTGATTTCAAAATAAAAATTAAATATAAAGTCACTACTGGCAAAACGATAAAACTGTCGCATTTTTCATTTTAAAATTATTTTGAGGGGCATGTATATTGAATGTCGAATGATATCTGTGCTAATTATAATTTAATTTATTATAAGGTTGCATTGTAGAAATATATTGTAAAATAAATGTGTAGTTAGTGAGATATGTGTGTTTTATTGTTATTTAATGTGTGAACATAATATAATGTAATGCAAAATGTGTATATAGAGTTAAATGTAACGCTTCTGGATGAATGCTCGTAAATAATTTACTGTTAATTAATCAGCTTCACGCTGTATCCCGCACACGGCAGGGCAGGCATAGGGAACCTAGTGTTAAGTCATTCCGTTCCCCACTTTCCGCGGAGTTCTGGAGTCATTGTGGTATGTGTGGCGGAACTCAACACCATAGCGAAGAATTGAAAATATAAATGTAAGTAAATATTTAATTTCCTCGACTGGGGATCCAACCCACAAACAGTTGATTATACAGTCACACTTTGTGGCCCTGCGCTACGACTGGCCATGCTGTGTGCGGGATACAGCGTGAAACTGATTTTTTTGATTAATGTTTTTTTTTTCTTTAGACAAAAGTATTACCATTAATTATCTGATTTATCATGTGTTACATTATACGTACTTCTGTACTTATGTTATCGGTGGCATTTAATAACGTAATTGAATGAAAAATAATAATTTTTAAATATTTTATAGCGTTTATTCACGCTAATCTCAGAAATGGTTTAATCGAATTAATCGTTGTTGTATTTTCAAGCAAGCTTCCCTTAACAATTAGTGTTTGTTTTATTTAATCAGTTTATAAATAAAAAAGTCACATCGAATTGGCCGAAATTTTACTTTTCAATATAGTTATAGATATTTTTTAAAATGATATAACTATTAGAAAACGAAAATAAAGCAGTTTAGTCAAATAGTAATTGTGTAGTTCCAGCGAGTGAAGACGCGAGCGGGTCCCTAGTACCTACATAGTTAATTAGAAAATCAGAAAACTAATGTTAAATGGTACTTATGAATATATTGCAAATCTGTGTGCTTTTTATAAATAAAGGTCAATGTTTAGAGATATTCGGGAAGTTTATGTTATGATATGTATATGTAAAGTTATAATATTATTTTTTTTAAACTTTATTTCCATTTTTAAAGAAATGTCAACGTTTTGAAATGTCAACGATTAAAAAAAAAAGTATTGTGTACACTTAAAGTATAAAAATTGCAAAATATGTAAAATATTCAGTTTTTATAAAGATTATTTTTAAAAATGTTATTGTATCAATATTTTTCATAAATAAACATATATTTGCAATAAACAAACTTATAATTTGAGTGGTGACCGGGGAGTACATTATTTTAAAATGGAGGAAAGTAAGAAAAAAGAAAACTTTTTCATAAAGCTTTTTTGTCTTAATGCATGCATGCATGCGTAATGGTCAGAGCGCCTGGTCAGTTTCCAGGAGGCGCGGGTTCGAGTCCCGCTACGTTCAAATTTTTATACGTTTTCTAAATAAGTATTTTTCTTTCCTAAGTGTGGAATAACACTTTAAAAATGTTTAAAAATATTTAAAAAATTGTATTCTCTCTTGCCAAATGATAATTCTAAGGAATTATCTTTGGGTATAAGTTTTAAGTGAAAACCATTTTGAAATGTTATTTAAAAAATGTAGATTATGCTGTCATTATAGATAGTAATTATGTCTGTCAGTGAGCCGTGCATGATTGTAAAACATGAGACTTGCGCTACTTTTTTTATCCTTTCTCAGTTTGTAATCATTTACCAATTTTTATATCATTAAACTATGTTTGCAATATTTAATAAGTTATTAGTTTATGTCATTTATATTACTATTTTAAAAAAATCTATTTTTATAATTTATTCTTGTAAATGATACAATGACACCTTTGAAACAGACTGGAGCGAGTTCATTTTATTTTTCATTCCCAAGGCGTGTTATCATATATAAAGTAAATTTGGTAATAACCTTTAACACACAAACGTCTTTTCACAATTTTTTTAAATCGTGATATATAAAATTCTCTGACGTTTTCTGGGATCCTATTGTAAAAGAGTACACATTGTACCATAAAAGAATTACGGATTCGATGCAATCGAGTTACGGGTGCACTGAATTTAAACCAATTCTGTTATTAATGTTATTATGAACATCATTAATTTTGGTAAAATCATTAATATATAATATACATACATAACATTTTCAATAATGTATTGAGATGCAACTGCCAATATTTCCTTAAACTTTTGCCTTAAGGAGTCTTTAGGGAATAAGTTATAGATTGCAAGAATAGCTCGCTTCTGCAGGAAAAAATACTCATCAAATTAAAATCAAATCAAATCAAATCTAATTTACAAGACAAATTATTGCCCCGTCAGCCCTAGCTTTGCTTGATCTTACATAGAATGTTTTTTTTCCTAACGTCACACATCTTTCATATTAGGCGGAGTAGACTAAGAAGCTGTTAAAATATAGCCTTCCCTCTGCCTTCTGTGTGTTAAGTGCCTTACCAATCTGGAGTAGTTAAATTACTAAACGAACTTGGCATCATCGCACACTGTCAGATACATATTTTTTAACAAAGTAATATAAACTACGTTGATACTTATAGCGCGTAAAAAATTATGGGCATACATATAAATATTGGGAACAACTGATTTTCTCACTGTAGTTTATCGTATACTAATGTCCTCCTGGTGTATAAAAGTTAGTTACTTGTTTTTTTATAATTATTTTTAATTAAGTTCATAGGATAGGAAGTAGTAATAAAGTTACATGTTTTTATTTTTATTGATTTTTTTTTTTACTTTGAATCCATGATCAATAAATATTGTATTCCAATATGGTAAGAATTTGTAACTCGTTTATAATTTTATGAACTTATCTTCTATAAGTTGTAGGTAATTTTAACTATGTTAAAGTTATATGTAATTTATAATATATTTTTTTTACTTCTTTTACGATACCCGATATAATTAGTTATAATTACAGGAAGTTTTATCGTAGTATATATCGACCTAGGATCTAGGTACATGAGCTTTCTATCCTTAAGATATGGACGATGAACTGAACATATAACGATAATTTATTTCTGTGAATGTCTTTTTCTAAATCCATTAAGACATGCCTGACAGACTCTTATTTTTATGTTAATAAGCTATCTCCAAAATATACTTTTTCTAAAAAATATTAACTTTTTTCTAAAATCTTTATTTTTTTTATTATCGAGGTCCGTATTTTTGCACAAGCAATAATCAAAAAAACAAATACCAATATAGAAATAATGTTTAATGAAAATATTCCATGATTCCATGTCGATCTATAATATTTTATCGTCATTTTATTCCTATACTTTTTCGATTCTCTTAGCAATGCAATAAAATATTATTCGACTTTTATTTAATTAGCTAATGGCAATTAAAAATATTCTTTTAATTCTTTGATTATCATTATACTTTTTAAACATTGAATAAATAAAAAAAAAATTAAGCTTAAGTAAGCTAACTTTAAACTTTTAATATAATTGTTTGTAACACTATTCAGTTCGCACTGCATCGCATTTTAGGCACAATCAATAGCATATCAAAGTCAACATCAACGTCAGTATTTACATTACAAGTGTTAAACGCGACATGTTGAGGGTTTTTTCCCAGTCAAGAAAATTCTCTGGTATAATAGAGGCAAAGCGCGACGTTGAGTTCCGCCACTCAATACACAATGCCTCCAGAATGTGGCGGGAGTGGGGAGTTTGGAGTGTCTTAAGTCTTAACACTCTAGCTACCCTGCTACACGCGGGATATAGCGTGAAGCTTGAAAATTACATTTAAACTAACTCAACTGAATCAATTTGAATGGGAATTGTTGCGTTGCAAAAAATCGAATATGAATATTTTTTTAACAGATCACGTTGTCCAAATTCCATTATTCTTTCTTAAGATAATATTTTGATTATTACAATTAGGAAAATATTTTTTTTAAATAAGTTTTTCAAATTTTATTAGTTAAACATTGTGTCCATTTGTAGATAAGATATAACTGAGGAGTAAAATAGATACGTGGTTATAAATTCTAGAACATATACATAAAACAACTTACGTATGTAAATTCACAGCAAAATAATTATGCATTATATTTTGGGGGTAAACACAAATATGATTACAATAAGATTTGCTGAATTCTCATTCGAAATCATATTTTGACCTAAATAGACCTGACCTCAATTACATTTACATAAAAAGTATGGGAAGTAAAAATATTTTAGCTTCGAAAAGAGTCTTTAAAAAAAAAAAGAGAATATTTTTTTAACAATCTCGAACAGAAAAGGCTTCCTTTGTAATCGTATTGTAGACTCTAATTGTTTCTTTTTTTATTATTTACAAAACTTTTGTTTAAGTATGCTGTCTTTTTGACCTGATTTTTTCATATTCAAGTAATGTAAGTTACAGGAAAATTAAAATATTTTAAATATATATTTTGAAATTCTTTCAACAATATTATATTTATTGTCATACAATTAAAAAGCTGTTCGCAAATATTTCGCTGCACGCTTTAAAAGTTAATGATTATGATATCAAACAACACAAGAAATCTGAATTACATATGACTAGTATACTATAGGGCCAAGCGATATTTTTATTGTATATGGAAAAATTGGAAAATTACTAAAATAGGCTTTATATTACGTATATATCCAATATATAAAGTTTACTATTACAAAACATGCTATGGTTAGTTTTTTTATATACGAATATTCGTTTATCTCTACAACTGCTGCTGTGCTTCCATCTATTTTCACTAAAGCTATTTATGATGCATGAACAAAGTAAATATATAGAGTATTATATTAATGCAACTTCCAATCACAACAGTCAAAACTTTTAATAATAGCTACCTTACAACTAGCAGATAAACATAAACTTCCGCCGTGGAATTGGCTTCAGGAGGCTTAAGACGAATACACGATCGATTTTTGCGGACACGAGACACTCGGCACCGTAATTGTATCGGCTGAACGAATAAAATGATGGAGCGTATGTGACCAGTTTTGATAATATCGTTTGGGATCACCGTTGCTTTTTTAATTTAAAAACACAGATTTTTTTTACTAAACCACTGTAACAGGAAGCATGTAGTAGATGAAACCAAAAGCTTTGAGAACAAATTAACTAATACTGCGTCTATTTATACAGATAATCGAGGCGAGCCGGCATGCGGAGCCCGCGGAGTACCTCAAGCTGCCACTCGTATCTAGTGGCTTCCACAGTGCTGCAATAGGTGGCGCTGCGCCACACCACCAACATTAAGCAGGTTACAGTCTCGTAAGTCTCACCGAAACTCGGAGGTAAGAAAAATATTATTTTACCAGTTGAAAAAAACACATTTTCATATCGTAAAAACATATAACTACAAGAATTAATGAACGTTGAAGCTGATTTATTATCGTTTATATATATATTAAAAAAAATTAAAATGATTACCCTGAGTGCCCATAGAAAATATGGAATATTTTCTATATTTATAATCAAAATTATTTATAAGTATATTTTTTCCTAAGTTCAAAATATCTCTCTCCGTTCAATTTTACTCTACATTTAGATTGTAATCAAGACAAAATATTCGACCAATACTTACCCCTACCTAAAAATAAAAAAAATAAACTGCAATAAATAAAAAAATATAGACATTAGTAATATTAAAATTTAAAAAAAATGATAACGAAACAGTTCAATGTACTGCAATGCGCATATCCAACAATGCTTTGATGTTTATACTAAACACTGAGCCCGCACACTGTCGTACGGCCAATGCGAGGGGGATTACGTACACGTCTATACTTTATAGAATCTGAGGTGGAATATGCAGCTCGTGATGTCCCGACGTCACCACATAATCCTTTATTGGAACTATTTAATAATTGGTAGATAGGGTAGGTCAAACACACATATATATATTTTATACTTTATGTTATTATAATTTAGTATTTAAAGTTTATAATTAAATGAGTGCGATTTTATTTTTAAAGCTTAGTCAAAATGGAAAGTCATTTTCGGTTGAAAATGAGATATTTGGATATTAGGATCAAAATCAAAGTTTGATATATTTGGATGTCTCAAAAATTAGATTTTTGATAGAATTAATAAATACAAAATAAATAAAAATGAGAACGTTCTTAAAATGTGGTAAACAATGTTATCAATTTTCCAAATTATCTATGGAACTTGACAAATTGTTTTATTTCTTGTTTTTAAATTATTTTTTTAGTTACTTAAAATTTTTAAGGTTTCTCTCGATTCTCCAGAATTCCAAAATCAGAACCTTACCCGATCTATGGATTAACTTTAAAAATATAATTTACAAAGAAAAAATCATTTTTTTCATTGTAAACATACAATATAAAAATCGATATAGTATAACATAAAATACAGAACCGATTTGAAATGGAATGCTTATGTTCAATTATTTATAACACCATAGTTTTTTTTTTTCTAAAACAACCAAAAGCCTTTATGGAAGTAATAATAATGTAAGTGCAAGGCATTAAAAAACATCTTATGACAAGTGCACCGCAAACATATTAGAACACGAACGTAATTCAGTTTATTACGTATATTTATTTATTTTTTATAAGAGTATATTATTCTTTACTTTCTAAATATACCACTTATATATGAGAAGTGTGTTCAGTAGAGATGGAGATACGAGATGGGTGCGGAAAAGGCGTATTGCTGACGGTAACGGGGTCAATGGTGCCTCAGTTGCATTGATGACGGCGAAACGTCAGCACAGCTGCACGTTTGGCCGTACACAATGCAGTGTTGGTACCGACGCTGTTACTGTACGGATGCGAAACGTGGGTATTACAGAAAAATAATGAAAGAAAGATGAATGCCGTGGAGATGCGATCTCTTCGTAGGATATGCGGAGTCAGCTTAGCTGATCGAATCCGCAATGAAGAGGTACACAGAATGGCAGGTACTAGCGAGGATGTCACGGTGAGAATGAAGAAGAACGTGCTCCGCCGGTTTGAGCACGTCGAAAGAATGGCAAAAAGATTTACGATGGAAAAGTGAGCAGTAAGAAAGGGGGAGACTGGTTGACCTTCGAAAACACAGTATCAAAGGTACTGAAGGAAGGTCACGCAAAAAGCATGAGGACCCACGGAGAGCATGTATGAGGAGGTTGATGACAGTGGACGAGGTAAAAAAGGTATGCAAAAACCGTAACGTTTGGCGCTCCTTTTTCCCTGACTACGACGCGAGGAATACAGAATACAGCATGAAGCTAGATTAGATATTATTTTTTATAAGAGGCAAGTCGTGGAGCAGGAGTAAAAGCGTGTGACTGTAAACGCAACAAGTTGTGGCTTCGTTTCCCACCCAAAGAAAAGAACATTTTAATATTTTATTTTAATGCCTCGCTCTCGTTATGAGGCAAAGCGCGGTATTGGGTTCCGCTACTCAACACGCAATGCCTCAAGAATTCAGCGAAAAGTGGGGAACGTAGGTATTTTACTGTGCTATGTGCGGTGCGCTAAACAAAATATAATCGTACAGTACTTATATAGAAAAAAAATTAGAAATTTTTCTTTCCTAAGTGTGGAATAATATTTTAAAAATGTTAAAAATAATCGTATAGTTCTTGCTAAATCTAAAGTAAAATGTATAGTACCATTTATATATATATTTCGTTCCGTTCACTGCGAACGGTAAACAATTTGCGTAGGTGAAAATAAGTATATTAAATTGGGCATAATTTATTTTATTTATTGCGCAGTTGTACCTACAAATGTCACTAAATTCTGTATAACACTATTATGCTCTTGACCTTAAAATAAATGTGCTAAAAAAACTACTGAAATGTCCTAAACAAGGAAATTCATTTCATTTTTAACATAAAAAGCGTTAGAAATTGACTTATATTATTTTTAATTTATAGTGAAATGATTAAAAGAAAAGAAACTATTTAGCATATTATGAAATCATAATGCGGGTTCCGGGCTCATCGCGTTGCAGGGTGAGGAGCTGATTAGTGCCTGGGAATAGCGACCCAAGTGTAGGCTTATGGGGCTCCTTTCAAATGTGCATTAACGCTCGCCCCCACCGATCGAGCTCCTCTTTACCTAACCAAATTGGAAACGATATTACTAATACCGCCTTTGAAATACGTTCTTTAATTGTTTTACCATGCAAGAAGATTTCATATTAATTAAAACTTAAATCCAAATTCATAATTTAACAAATGTATTGTATTATAAAGCGAACATCGGCAGTTTGAACTATCAAATTATTTCTAACATTGTTAGAAATATTGTTTGAAGTTTTCGTCATAATTATTAAGCTGCATGAAACATTTTCATATAATCTAAACATTTATACCACTACAGAATTGTTAAGGAAATAAAATGTACTGTATTCAATTTTAATTAAATTATAAGAATAAGAAATGCCATCATAATTTTTATTTTACTAAATATATAATATTAAAATAATAACGATATTTTGTATTACATTTGTAAAATATATTGAAATTATTTCTACGTACCTATCATGAAAACACTGAATAGAAATAAACTGAATAAACAAATATCTAATTAAAGAATCGATATAGATAAGAAGAAATTAATTATTTTATCACCGTCGTGTCATGATATGACTATATTTGTAATATTTTACTATTAATTTCGGTTTTCTAGAATTTTTACCGAACATTCCCTCAATAACCTACAATAGAATAACCCCAAATTCAGTTAGCTTTGTTAAAAGTAACGGAATCTATCGGGTGAAATAGACAATAGACAATGTGCAATCTTGATCTACTTTGGTTCAGGATTAGGTTTATGTATGTACGTTCGGCGACTTCGACGTACGAATACACGTACTCAATCTGCGTATATG
>DWLH01002769.1:0-10353 GCA_018249795.1 Heliconius telesiphe telesiphe | reverse complement strand
TTTTGTTTTAATTTTATTGATACTTACCACTATTCTACTAATGAAGTGTGAAATGTTTAGGGCTAAATTGAAAATGCATATTACATTATTTCATCATCACATGTTCCAAGACATGTATAATCATCATCACATCAGTGATGGTAAAGTTACAGTGAGGGTTAAAGTTAGTGAGTATCCTGAATTTACTTGAACCTAAATAAATCCAGTATACTCAAACTTTACCATCCCTTTGCTAGGTAAGCAGATAGAATAAATGCCAATTAGCCATTCCATTCTCCACTTTACTTGGCAGAACTGACCACGCAATGTTTCGGAAATTAGATGAAAAGTGGGTACCCAGTGTTTTAACATTAAATTATCTATTTATCCCACTGTAGTAACTTAAATCTATTATCAAATCCATAAAACAATTTAAAATAATATTCCTCTCTCATATTTTTATAACAAAGTACAACTCGAGCAAATGAAGTGCTTGACCTTACTACAGTACTAAAGGTACCTTTATTGGTTCAAGATGACTATTCAGGGAGTGACAACCGTTATCCTAAACTAAAATACATGGAAACTTAACATTATTCTGTAAACTTATGAAGGTAAGCGCTGGGTAATTTTATATGAAATCTTAATATACTTAGAAAGGAAAACAGAAGATTTTATCACTTCATTTCTGTCTTTAAATTAACGTGACGTTTTAAATAGATTATAGTTATAAGCATACCAAGGATAAAGGAAATTGTTATATCATAGGCATAAATTATATGGGAAGTGTAGGACAAAGTGTCTAAATTTTAGATTCATATGGAATTACTATTAAACAAAAAATCATATACCTAATATATAGAGGTCTCAATTTTTTTACCTTCACGCTGTATCCCGCACGTAGCAGGTTAGTAGTGGAACTCAACACCACGCTTTGGCGTGAAGAAATGAAAACTGAAGAAATGCAAATAGTAAACATATTATTTCCTTGAGTGGAAATCGAACCCGAAACCTACTGCGTTAACAGTCACACGCTTGTGCCCCTACGCCACGACTGGCGTTTAATAAAAATGTTGTGGCTAAAAAAAATATAATTTAATAAATTACCAAAATATTTCATTTTTATAAAATATCATACTTATTGAAAAACTTATACGATAAAGTAATTCTTTAACTCTCTGAGCGAGTTTAATACCAGAGATCACGCTAGGAAGGATTTACGTCTTTATAAAGCAATATCTTTAATTAAATGTAAAAACCGATAACAACAAAAAAGGATTGAAATTCTTGCCACTGGTTTATTGCTTTAGGGAGGTGAAATTAAAAATTATTAAAGGGTTTTTAATTTTCTTTTATTTCTTCAATATCATTTGCTGTGCCAAAATTGAAGCTTGTACTGATACAAAAACTGAAAAGGTTGAATATGTTAATTTATATACTATTATAACTAATTCCTATTTTAGTGTATAGGATCTCAACCATATTATATTTCTTATGAATTTACGATATATAATAGATATTGTTGAAGCGATCGTAGCGCAGTGGCATAGAGTGTGATTATAAACGTGATAGTTATGGATTTGATACCCACTCGGGGAAATTATTTATTTAATATTTTAATTTCCAGTAAAAAGTTTCTGTTCCTAACTTTCCACCGAGTACTCATATTTTGCGTGTTGAGTAACGAAACTCAACTCCACGTTGTACCTAATTACGATATTTACTAGTGACAAACACATTAAAATCATTTATAAAGTATAAAAAAAAAAAATACAAACATTTTGTAATAAAAACGTAATCATAAAATTATAATGAAAAAATCTTTACAAAATACAGATATTCCTTTTTTTTTCAAAAATATAACTTTACAACTGTTTAATATCTATTTTCTCCAATATCGCCTTTCTAGTTACAGGTGTCAATTTTAGCAGCTGTCGATTCTAATAAACTATCCTTAGAAATCCCTAGCTCGATTGTAAAGAAAAAATGCTGACTTAATTTATGTTACCGAAGCTTTTGGTATTTTCGACTTATTTTTAATAATATTTATTTTATGTAATATTGATGATTTTATTTATATCGGAGGATTATGAAATTTGGCACGGTTATAGTTTATATACAGAACAATTGCAGAATAAACATTGTGCCGTGTGATCCCGGCTTAGAATAGGATCATCCTGGTTCTGGTGGTGTCGTAAGAGGCGACTAAAGTACGTGTGGTAGAGTCACGTCGCCAGCAATGGCAATACGCATGGGCAGACTCGACCGGATCATTACCCGGCATTTAAAACCGGCGTGAAGTAGTGGCTTTATGCCACTGCATTTCGCACCAGATAATGCCGGGCTCCGGCGCCCAACCCTTCTTAAAGGCAGGCAACGCACCTGTAGCTCCTCTGGTGTTGCACGGGGTCGTGGGCGGCGGTGATCACTTACTATCAGGTGACCCGAACGCTCGTTTGCCTTGTCTTTTCCATAAAAAAGAAAAAAGAAAATATATAACACCCTAGTGTCTATTTACCAGAACGAGGAAATGATAATAATTTTTTCCTCGATTGGGAATCGAATCCGCTACTGGGATCCTTGTGAAAAGGGCCTAATGGAGTGTATTTACACTAAGTTATCTTTGCCTAGCTTGTTTTGCGACAAAATTTCTAAGTAAAAATATTCCTCAAAGTTCGAATCGTATCTACAATCACCATCTGTAGCCAGACAGTTTTCAACTCCACCATTACGACCTCTCTGATTCACAAATGCAAATATCTAAATATACATAAAATCACATCAATCACGGCAAAAGGGCGAGTGTTAAAGTAATCTACGTGAAGGTGCGTGTGATAAATGAACTTGCCCCGAATAAAGTGGAAATACGATCTGGAGGTAAATGGGTGACGTGTTTTTGTCCTTTAACCTCTACAAGAAAATATCTTACTTAGTCAGTGAATTGTGAACGAATGCAGTAAAAACTTAGGATTTTATTTACCTCTATTGTTATAGACCAGATTATTTTGTTGTTTTTATTATTTTTTTGTTGTTTGTTAATGTGTTTTGTTCCTAGATTGATTTAGAGAATTGAAAATTTCTCAAGTTCATATGTACCGTATGTATCTAGACTATTGTCTAGATACAGCTATAAGCTACTAAATGCTACTTTATTATTATAAAGTAGCATTTAGTAGCTTATCTTTTTAAATTAAAAAAAAAAATAAAATAAAAAATAAAAAAATAAAAAATAAAATAAAAGCATCACTTCAATCAAATGCGTAGAAGCTAGATAGATAAAAGCATCACTAAGAACTCAATTACTATTACATGAAAATATTCTTAATATAAAAAACGGTCAAGTGCAAGTAGGATTCGCCTATCGAGCGTTTTGTAGCAATTTTAACATTCTAGTTGAACGGAAAGTAGGTATAATTTATAAAAATTTACAATCTAAACTTTGCAGACGTGTGCATTCATTTTATATCAAATAAACTACAGCTATAGGTTTGTAATAATTTTTATCTGTAAAATTTTATTAATTTTATCTTCAGAATGAATATCAATTTTTTCGATTTTTTCCCTCTATTTGGCAGTTTTTTTCCCTCAGTATGGCAAATTTTCGTTTCGCCCCAAATATCATACTTGTGAGACCACGAGCAGTACCACATAGATTTCAATTACGCCGCGTATTTTATACAAAGTGCAGAAAAACCGTTACGTAATTGCTCGTATCTTTTAATTGCGTTAACTTGAAGCTTGGTTTGTTAATTAAAATAACAGCATCGGTAATATTATGATTATTTAAAAATATATATTCACCTAAAATGTTAACAGTAGGTACTCCTTTTAGGGCTTTCTTTTGTGTTTTAAAATAACATTTATTTATTTGTAAAATATACATACATATATCAAAAGATGGCACAGTTAGATTACCTTTTGATAATTTCGTTTACACTCGCTGGAATAGTCTCTTTGGAATCGTAGCAGTACTCGTACATTGCATGCTTAGATAAATGCATTGTGATATATATAAATTATTTAGATTTATATTTTCACTTCTTCGCTCTGGTGTCGATTCGAGAGAGAACTTTGTGTAATTACCTATATCTTATTAAGTTAGAAATAAGAATATTCATGACAATGTCGAAATCAATATTACTTCTGCAGTCTTTACATTCATTTGAAATGTACGTACGTTATATGTAGATATATGTGTGTATTCGCAAGCTTAAAGAGTAATTAGTAACATTTTAGTATACTGTTTTACCTCAGCCATATTTTATGTAAAGCTTCTAAACTTATTTTGAAAGAACGTTCCTGAAAGCTATTTTAATGCAGTTTGGCATGAAAGGTTGAGATTAGCATTTTATGAAGATAGTTTTGAATATACTTCTTAAGGTTTTTTGTTTAAAAAAATTATTTCATAAACAAATTTAAGTGCCAATGGCTTAGTAAATGTTATTGGTAAATGTTCAACAGAATTCAATGGTCATGAGTTTGAATCTCATTAGAAGAAACTATGCTGACGACAATGTTCTGTCAGACAGTCTATAAGCTGCAGTTTACATTGTATGTGTGTTTGTAAATTGATAAGAATAAGGCAATAATATTTTGTTATTTGTATTTTAAATTTCTATCTATGCCTCCATACAGTATCAAAATGGAAAATATTGAAATTATATATTCATATTGTATTGATATTGTATTATATTTACGTCTAAAAGAAGTATTACCCGTAAGGAATATCCTTACGGGTCTTCTGAGCAGAACTGCCTTCCGATTCGGTGGTAGCTTTATACATTCGCATTCTAATGTGCTTTCTAAAATCTATTTGAATAAAGAACATTTGGAATTTGAATTAATTGACCTAATAAATAAAAAAAAATTAAATCAGCTTCACGCTTTATCCCGCACACAGCAGGGTAGGTAGAGGGAACCCAGTGTTAAGACACTCCATTCCCCACTTTCCTATTAATAATAATATTATATTGAAAATTGATATTATTTCGAATAAATATAATATTAAAACTTAAAAACTATATATTTTTACGACAACTTACACTAACTATCTGTGTGATGAAAAATGAAGAATGAGAGAAAGGGGAGACCTCGATTGACCTTCAAAAACACAGAGTCAATAATACTGGAGGAAGGTCACATAAAAAGCACGAGGATCCCCCGGAGGGGCATGTATGAAGAGGTTGATGACAATTGAAAAGGCAAAAAGGCATCTAAAGACCGAATCGCTTGGCGCTCCATTCCCTTTGACTACTCCGCTAAGGATACAGGTTAAAGCTAAGAAAATAAGTAATTATTTATCTTTAGGGTACCGTATATCAAAACAAAACGACGGAAGGAACCCTTATAGTATGTTAAATTTATTTTTATATTTACTTTGTTGTCCTGTTGTCAAGCATTTATATCAAGATTTTGTTTTTTTTATCAGCTTCACGCTGTATCCCGTATACTTGTATAAGAGGATGGTGTTGGTGATTAAAATTATATGACAAAAAATGTTATCGCTCAACTCCATACGCTTACTACTTATAAAAACAATTTATACTTTTATTACATAAGAGATATAATTTTTACCTTTTTAATTATAAAAAATATATTTAAAAACATTAAAAAAATCTGCTCTGAAAGTGGGACAAGGGTCCAAGCCTTCGGTGGCTAGGGCTTCAGAGAGAGGAACCTCCTCAGAGTACGCGCCGTCTCAAGTAAAACTGCCTTCTGCATCCGGTTCTTGATCCAACAGCTAAGCGATAACCTCTTAACTTCTTATTACTACTACTGCTAATAGTAATTATAATAATACTTATTATTATTCCTCTATAGTAATATTCATTTATTACTTATTTTTTTAATAGATTTCAAAGAAAATAAAGTAGAGTATATATATGTGATATTTTTGGAATTAAATAAAGAGGTATGAGTGTACATGGGCGTACGAGGGGCGGAAGCCGGATGGTCCGTGCCCAGCCCAGAATCCCAAAAAAATTACTAACAAAAAAATATAATAAATGTGGACAAACATACACACAATATTGTCCACAATTTCTTTCTGGATCTAGGTCATATTGAAATGATTGTTTTTGTTTTAAATGAGAATATTTAAACTTAGGAAATAGTTGAAGTTTCATTAAAATCGGTCCAATAGTCTTTGAGATATATATATCCGTGTACTTCGGGAACGGACACAATATAATCTCTTTAATATAGGTATCCTAGTCCCGTACAGTACTATTTATTGGTAGGTATTTGTAATTTTCTTTATATTACTTATATTTTTACTTCATTGCATTAAAATAACGAAAACAAAATATTGTGTATTGCGTGCGTCTCGTTAGGCGAATCCGACGCGCAGTTAACTAATTTGATTTATTAATATTTCTATTTAATTTAATGTTTTTATTATCTTTTGCAATTAAAATAAAAGAAATGATTAAGGGTTGCATGTATTCATCGTGCAGGTGTCGGGTTCATAGCTGGTTGTGGAGCATATAGCAGTGGCCGAGGCTTGTGAAAATAGTGTAGGTTTGAGGGGCTCCCCTTTACGTGACCGTAAATACTGCTCTATTGTCCAAGCTCCTAGAATTTCTTTTCTTTATTAAATTTAAAATGATGTTATAGTAATTAACTGATGATAGTTCTAGACACGCCTAGCTTTTAGTAAATTATATTGAGATTTTTCCTTCCCATCATACATCGTAAATTTTCTATTTTTAACATCTAAAATAATAAAAACACGCACTGACATAATAGAAGGACAGTAAGAATAGACAAATGTCGTCACCAAACATTTGTAAACGTTGACCGCATTCACACTGAGTGAACGTAACCAAGATTTATTCTGTTTGAACTTTGAATAAATATAAATCTGACATGTTCATAAAAAAGCCTTGTTGATATACATTTTTATAATTATTTTATACCCATACTATATTAAGTTTAATATTTAATGCAAAAAATAATAACTTAATATACATAATATTTAACTTTTTTTTAGATTGAATAAAATGCCTGGCTGTACATTAATTTTAGTAAGTTCGATTTCCACAAGGTTAAAAAATTGTTAGCTTATCTGGCATGGTGGTCAAAGCGCGGTGCTATTAGAATAAATATTCGGAATAAAATGGAGTGATTTTGCACTTTACTATCTTCGTCTTCTCTGCGAAATGCATAAGATACCCGAAAATAAATAAGAAAAAATACAATAAACAAAGTTTTTAATATGTTAATAAATTATATTAGCCACTTAATATTGTTCGCGTGTTAGAACACCTGCTACTCCACTTAAGTGAATAGAATCAGGTAGAGCATCCGTACGCTATAGTTAGTTACGTAGGTATACGTGTATATTACATACATACTCTCGCATGTCCTACTCTTGTCTGCAAGTTTGATTAACTTATTTATTCAAATGTGTGTTACATTGCATCTGAGGTGGCTAAAGCTGTTTGTTAATTTGTTATACTTAATTTATACAGGGTGGACCAATAGAGAGTTAACCTTTGAAATAGCTATAAAAATAAAACGAACTGTTTTTGTAAACAAAAATTTATTCTGTAAGAAAGAACACATCTTAGGGTTTTATTTTTATAATATGACATCTTGTAAATGGGAACCATTATTATTGTTACACTCCTGTAACCGGGACTGGAAATTTTTAATTACCGCCTGACAAGTGCTTGTGGAAATGTTCTGCATCTCATTGCAAATGTTTTCTTTTAACTATTCAATAGATTGTGGGTTATTTATGATAATGACCTTGCTTTTAAGATATCCCCAAAGGAAAAAAACGATTGGGGATAAATCTGGGCTGCGGGGTGGCCAGTTAATGTCACCTCTCTTGGATATCCAATTTATTGCCGAAAATTTTACATATTGCCGCTAAAGAATCATTTGAGGTGTGGCATGCTGTTGTTGAAACCCCCGTCTTGTTGAAACCAGCTTCTTTGATTGAAGCCAGAGAAGTCCTTTAACGCTGGTTCAAAAAAGCTCTGTATTTTGTGTTGCGATAATACTCGCGCACGCACAGAGCACGTTGCACTCCACTGAAAGACGTCATGGCACTAAATCCCTATTGACTGTGCATGCGTTTGGTACCCTCCCTGCCCCGCTGAACTCACCCGCGCCCAAGTAACGGCCATTTTATAAGTTAACTCTCTATTGGTCCACCCTGTATTAGCAAATATATCCATTATAGATTAACTCTAATTTACGGTTACTGGTGATATTGAATTTTATTTATTTTCAAATTTTCTTTGTTTTATTTTAAAAAATTACCTGTATTCCGTTCTTCCTTTTTTTTAAACTTTTGTGTTATGTACGTTGTTAAAAATTAACTGACAGGAATTTATAATTATAGTTATTACATTCAAACTATTTGTTAATGACAATGTTTACTGTTTCTTATTCAGCTTCACGCTGTATCCCGCACACAGCAGGGTAGGCAGAGGGAACCTAGTGTTAAGACACTCCGTTCCCCTTTTTTTTCCAAATTCTGGAGGCATTGCGTGTTGAGTGGCTCGACACCAGAGCGAAGGAATGGAAATATAAATTTAAGTAAATATTTCATCTTCTCGAGTGGAGATCGTACCCACAGTCAGTCGGTTTTACAGTCACACTTTGTACCCCTGTACCACGACTGGCCTCAAATTATTATGTTAGATAAATGATGTGTTTTTGAATTGTTTTAAGTTACATTTTTCAGCTTTACGTCTCTCTAGTATACTCTTGGCAGGATAGAAAGAGAAAAACTAGTGTTAAGATAATTCTCTCTCTCTCATCTCATTTTCTGAAATATAGCGTGTTGTGTGGCGGAACTCAACGCTACGATTTGTCTTGGTATCAGAGCGAGGAAATGACTATATCTCATTTCTCCGTGTCTTTCAGCATGCCCCACGACAGTTCACGCTTTACTATGTGCGGACATAGTAAAGTAAGAATGGATATGGAGAACCTGGGAACCTAGTGTCAAGACATATTCCCATTAGACACTTCCGTTACTTGTGGTCTACATTACGACTGCAACATATTCGTATAATGTTACTTAGATCATCTAATACATTAGTATTCTAACAAAATTTATTGTGTATATGTTCATTTTTTTTTTTTCATATTTTTAATATAAACAATTTATAAATATTGCTTTACAATATGTTTCCTAATTTTATAATAAGTTTCTTTTTCAACCGTAATCAGTGAGTGAATGAATGTAAAATATATTTTCATTTAAAGCCACATACCGTTACAAGTCATAGGTACATACTCGTATATGATTTTAACATGAATTATTCGAGTATTGAAAGAAATATTCAATGAACCGAAAATAACAGATTTAACCAAAAAACTACATTTACATTACCATATTTCCAATTGTAAAAGATTTTTATTTGTGTAAAGATGGAAAGTGTTCATTTAAATAAATGTGAAAAAGATAGTAAACGTTTTTCCGAGTGGAGAGCATTAGCGGTCGTAATCAGATACACGTGGACGATGATTTATGTTTGTTGAAATCTGTTCTTTCGTAAGTGTGGGCAGAAAATCTGATTTTTATATATTTATTGTTACTTAACAATAAATATATAAAATCATTATGGATCAATCTAATAATTTATTGATTTTATAACTTTGTTCCTGCCGGCCGCCTACGAAGCCCGGCTTCCACCGTGAAAGAGAAGTGTGCTGGTAAAGCTTATGGGTAACAGACTTCATTTAAATAATATAAGTTTACATTTACACCAACAAAGAGTTTTATATTTTGTAATTACTTCGCTGAGCCGAGCCCGTTTTTTTCAACTCGATTATTTATTGGTGGAAATACAAATATGCAGCTTACTATAGTGAGTTAAAAGTAATCTTTAATGGGTTCGCTCCGCATCATAAGAAATAAACTAACTCAGTTCTAGGGAGCAGAGCGAAGCAGTTTCAAAAGAGTCCGTTCCGCCTAAGCATTACCCGCTTATTTCTCTTTCGCAGTCGAAGCCGTGCTTTATAGCAGAGTAAGCAGAGAGAGCCATTCGAAAGAAATTTCATTCTACGACTTTCGCCGAAATTCAATATAGAATGTTGAGTTCCGAAAGTTAATACCGCTTCTTTTCAGGAAATTATAATTTAATTAACTTATAATTAATCATTTTCCATTTTTATTTGATAATTAATTGTGTACTTACGTCAATATCTTATTATATCTCGAAATTATAATAAAAGTAGAAAATAAAATGTTGTGTTTTTTGTATGTCACAACTATTTTAATGAATGATGGCCTACATTTCATGGAAACACCGAGTACATCTCTTTATGACGCAATAAAATCCACATACTCATTTCTTTCATAATTTACTGACCTCATTTGTCTTAATTAAACATTAACAAAAAGTTGGCATC
>DWLH01002768.1:0-10354 GCA_018249795.1 Heliconius telesiphe telesiphe | reverse complement strand
AAATATGCTTTACTGCGCTATTTTGTATATATGACGCTATCATATAATAATTTATTAAAATTTCATAGTATTGAACTAACAGCGTTGCGCTCGACTGTACCGTAGTGGTGTGACCGCCCCGC
Source organism: Heliconius telesiphe telesiphe (assembly GCA_018249795.1). Lineage (NCBI taxonomy): Eukaryota > Metazoa > Arthropoda > Insecta > Lepidoptera > Nymphalidae > Heliconius > Heliconius telesiphe. Next base: position 10,232 of record DWLH01002768.1, on the reverse strand, counting down.
CACACGCCGCACCGATTCCCCGCGAGCCCTCGCGGGGAATCGGTGCAGCGTGAGAGGGCGTCTATGTGCAGATATCAAAATACGCGTTCTGCGCAATTCTACCGCGCGTGCTTCCCATATGCAATACCGGTTACGACGGTATATATAGTAGCATATACAGTTATATATATACATATATGTATATAACTTTTTTATATAGTTGATACTAAGGCGTATAGATGGCGTTAATCCATGTTACCACTTTTGATGCCGAAGTTTGGTCTCTATTATAGTATATAGAATGTACTCTGTGATAGCGACTAAATTCCCAACAGCCACTAGCCAGGCTATCGAATGACATACCCCCGCGCCCCTCTAATGCATTGCGTTCACGCAGCAAGCTGATCAAATATATAATTTCTTTTGAGACACGCTGTATATCGTAAATAAGCCTGGATTTAATAGCAGGCACGTTTTAATTCTAATAACTAACTTTTAACTTTGTAAAATTCGAAAATATCGAAAATCCCGGTTTTTTGTAAAATTAAGGATAAAATTAAGGATTTTTAAGACCTATATTTGGTCCGATATTTATTGGGATTCAAAAATCCCGGGATCTCAGATTGCGACCCCTAGTATTAACTTATAGTATTATAAACATTATTTATACAGTATATAAAACTATGAGTTAATACTGGTCAAGTAGGAAGCAATGAAAGCAAGGAAGCAATGAAGAAAGGAAGCAATGAAATGAAATGAATCAAAAGAGCTTATACGAGTTTATTTGAATAAAGAATATTTTAAATTTGAATTTGATGTAAAAATCAAACTTAAATCTACAAATGTTTCTATCCATCTCATATTACGGTTACTAGTGGCACCTAGAGTGTTACTACTGGCAGAATTTTATTTTTGACAAATGTTTCCTACATATATTCTTTATTTTTGCTTTTTAGTCTGTGGTTTCCGCTTTGTCAAAACAAAAATAATGCTACAGCTATTGTATTTTATGTAAACAAGAATATAAATAATTTCTCCTCTGGTCGTTTGCGATAAAATCTTCAATATAAATATATAATGACAGAATTTAATAATTTATGTCGAGCCTGCCTAAGTACAATTGATTCACTTAAATATATTTTATTTGAAAACGTTTCACCGGACGTGTATTGGTTTTGCACTTCTATAGAGGTAGCGGCTTTTTCAATTATATGAATAGATTTATTAAAGCCGTTTTATATATGTAAAATATTCATGAAATGTATTAATATTTCAGATAGTAAAAGACGAGTTATTACCACTAGCACTATGCAATAGTTGCTACGATTTACTTTTTAAATTATCGGATTTTAAAAGAACATGTATTCAATCACATAAAACACTTATGAATCACAATATTAAATCGGAAAATGGAAAAATAACAACTCAGGATATTTCATCAAACAATTACTGGTCATTTAGCAGTACACAGCATGATTTTTCTTATGACTCCAAAGTTATTCACAATGTAGGTGTAAAAGAAGAAGAATATGAAGATAATTATAACGATGGTAAATATTATATTAGTGTGGAGATAAAAATAATTAAGTAATTAATTCCTTAGAGTCAACTAAAGACAAAAGAGTGCCACACAGTCTAGTCGTTAGCCTATTTTACTTCTTTTGTCTTGTCTACTGTCATAAATTTCTTTATACATCCACTCTGGGGATCTCTCATTTTATATTTTGTGGCGTTTCTCCAGTATCATAAATAATGTGTTTTTGAAAGTCAACCAGGGTCTCTTATTTGAGTATGTAAAAAGGTTTTTTTAAGCATATAACAGGTTAAGCAGATGGAAACTTGTATTAAGACACTTTGTTTTCCAGGGACCACTTTATTTTCAAGACATTGTGTTTTATGTGGTAGAACTCAATGCCATGCTTTTTTTTGTCACAGTATGAAAACAATTCATTTCCTTAAGTCACTTACCATACAACCAATCTATACCACTGATTTAAGACCCATATAAATACTTTTATTATAAATTATATTTCAGACTTGCATAGTCCAACATTTGTAGATGAACTGCCAGCAATTGTTACGAGAAAGAAGATTAGCAAAAGGTATTTTTTTTGCCTAGTTAGAAAATTTTTGTAGTATATTTTAATTACTAACATTTATACACTATATTATTCTTTTTTTTTCCTTTAACAATTGTGTCCCAGTGTGACATTGAATAATATTAACAATGATATTATTGTTTTGGCTCTGGTTATACAAAGCACGGTGTTGAACTCCTTTTTAAGTAGAGGAATGGAGAAAATGGAGAATGTTTTGTCTTTAGACTATATTATCTCAAACTCTCCTGCTATAATATATAGATATATAACAGATAAAGTAAAAAATATATATATTATTATATCTTTACATTTCAGCTTGAAAGAAAAAAATATTAAAAGGAAGAAAAAAATCACATGTGAGTTGTGCAATAAAGGATTTGTCTCAAAGGAAAGATTTGAGCTTCATAAGTTAATACACCAAAGTAAAGGAGTATGTCTAATTTGTGAATTCATAACTTAATACATTCTATAATGACATCTTAGATTATATTTTATCTATTTTTACACATTTTAAAATAAATTCTTTAACCAAATGAATTGCCTTTCAATTGCATTTAATTCAAATTGAATCTGGTTACCGCATTTTGCTTAAATATTATAATTAATTCATATTTAATAAATAGTATTCTCCCATAGTTTAGTAGTGTTTTTTCTCTTTGAATGTTGATCATTCAAAAAAAAATTCATGATCATACAATACATATTTGAGGCCAGTTGTGGTGCAGGGGCACCAAGTGTGACAGTAAAACCGACTGGTTGTGGGTTTGATCCCCACTTGAGGTGATGAAATATTTACTTAAATTTATATTTCCATTTCATTGCTCTGCAACAATGCCTCTAGAATTTGGCAGAAAGTGGGGAACCGAGTGTCTTAACACTAGGTTCCCTCTGCTTACCATGCAGTGTGTGGCACATACATACATACAGCAAGAAGCTGGAATATTTTGAACTTGAATTTTGTAAAAATCCCTGAAGTGATGTTAACATAATTAACATCACAATAAAGTATTTTCGATGAAGTTTGAGGAGAACTTATGGATTAGTGGTCTGAGCACTTGGACAGTGACCAATATGTCGTTTGACTCCCACCACATTAAAATAATATTGGTTTTTAAATGTTGAGTAATGTTCTAAAGTGTTCTAAATAATCATTCAATTATTATAATAGTTTAAAAATGTTAAACATACACTTAAAATTTAACAATACCACAACAATATATGTTAAAAAAATTATTTATATTTCAGACATCACTCAAATGCACACCATGTAACAAAACATTTGTTACACTAAGTGGTTTCCGGAGACATCATGCAAGTTGGCACACTCGGGTCAGGCTCAGCGTGGTTAAATGCCGCACTTGTGGGAAGATAGTTAAAAGCAGGGAAACATTGAAAGTTCATGAGAAATTGCATGGTGAGAGACGTCAGTTTATATGTAATGTATGTGGGAAGGGATGTTCTACCAGCTGTATATTGAAGGTAAGTTGTTTTTAAATGTATTTTTTGAAATGAAACTCATTTTAAAGTTATATTTTCTGTTGTAGCTGCCTTGATTCCGTTTATTTTAATTTACGTTTTTTTGTATATATTTTTTTTTTTCCTTTACATGGAATAACACTTTAAATATGTTAAAAATAATTTTGGAAAAAAATAAATCAGCTTCACGCTGTACCCCGCACATAGAAGGGTAGGCAGAGGAAATCAAGTGTTGTTTGGGAATCAAGACACTTTGTTTCCCACTTTCAGCCGAATTTTTCGAGGCATTGTGTGTTGAGTGGCGTACAATTCCAGTTGAGTTTTTACATTGGTGCCACAGCAATGAAAGTATTAATAAATAATGATTCATTCCTCCAAGTGGGGAGTTGGTAGATTAGGTAATTCGGCTTTAATTCATAAATTATTTTAATTCCAGGCCCATCTAGAAACACACAAAGAAAACCGAGAACGAACATACACATGCGAACATTGTGGCAAAAAGTTCTTCACAAAAAAAATACTAATGTCACACGTGACACGATGTCACACTGGCAGAAGATTCATATGCCAAATATGCAGCTATCCATTCACAGATAAATATAATTTGGCCAAACATTTATTGAATCATGAAGGGAAAAAGTTTTTTAAATGTGACATTTGTGATAAATCATTTTCAACTCGATCATCATTTATTGAACACCAAAGGATTCATTCGGGTGAAAGGCCTTACATATGTAGTTTTTGTTCTAAAAGTTTTATTTCTAAGAGACGATTAAATGACCATCTTAGGATCCACACTGGGGAGAAACCACACAAATGTTCAATATGTGAGCATAGTTTTGCTCAACGCGGCACTTTGACTAGACATATGAAGGTCCATGACAGAGCGCCGGCCTTACTTAGTTGAGATTATTGGTAACAAGGCACGGCGCGGCGTTGATATTGATTTGCGGAAAGTGGGGACGGCAGTGTCTTAACACTACGTTAAAAGTTCCCTTTGGTCCCCAATCCTTTTATTGGTAATTAGTACTTAAATTAATTAAAACAATAAAAATATGTAATGCCTTTTTAAATGAAACTATTTAACCGGATTAATCACGTATATTTAGTATTATACATTTTTGAAAACCCGACGTTTCGAACACTTTGCAGTAGTCTGGTGGTCAAAGGTAGACTGAGGTGCCACCTCAGTTCCTCTTTGTCTGTCAGTTGACTTAATTATTATATCAAAATACCCCTAACGATTTCTTAATTGTCTCGCGTACTGCCCTGGATTCCTGCAGAATGCAGAATCTGCCGAATACAAACCTGCAGAATGAGCTGACTGTATCTTGCCCTCTGGTATGGTGGATTTGAGACTTCAAAGATTTTATGGGTCCCAGGTGGTAGAATTCCCAGCCGTCCTTTCTATTGAAATTAGGATGTTTTTGTATTTCAATAGCCTCCAGAATTATTCTAGGAATGTATCAGTTTTCCTTAGTGAGGATTTTGGGTTTATCAAACCTAATGTAGTGGCTGGGTTTATACACAGTATGCTCACATACAGCTGACTTCTATACATTCTTGATATCGGAGATGTGCTCCTTCACCCTACACCAATGCTTCTCTTTGTTTGACCAATATATGATAAGCCAGTCACAATTTAGCTTGTACACCTGCACACTGTAAAGGAATATTACTTTTCACTCAAGAATTGGCTCACTTTTTTTATTAGATTTGAATATGGTTTTTATGGATGCTCTTAAGATGTCGCCTATCCTATCTGTAACCCACTTCTCATATAGTGGAAGTGCCGGCTGTCTCTCTACTGTGGGCGCTTGTTGGTCTGTCTTCTGTATGTATATATAAAACTAAATATCCAGTTAAATATTTCCTTTAAAATGTGTAATAATTGTGAAAATCGAATAACTTATTATATGTAAAGCCCTTTTTTGTTAGTGTCAAAGTTTTAATTAAAAGAAATTAAAATTGGTAAATAAAAAATAAAAAAATAAAAAAAAAAATTTTATTTATAAACTTATTGTTTGAAGCATTAACATTACCATAAACTATTTATGATAAACAGCGTTTATGTTATATTAAATTTATTATATCAAAATGATTTAATAAGTTGTGTCGCAGGGGCACAAACGTTTGACTTTAAATACGATGGTTGTGGGTTTTATTCCCACTCGGTTGAATGAAATATTCAATATTTTCATTTCCTCGCTCTAGTGAGGTGGCAAAGCGCGGCGTTGAGTTCCTCCGTTTAACATACAATGCCTAGAGAATTCGGTGAAAAGTGGGGAACGAAAGTGGTTTAATGGGAACTTAGTGTAAAGAAAGTAGGTTAGCAGGTTCTCTCTACCTACACTATAATGTGCGTGAAGCTAAATAAAATATATTTTATTTTAATAGTAGGTTTTATTTTACTTTTAACCAGTAAGAATTATACTGATAGAGACAGACGGACATTTTAATTAGTTAACATGTACATAAATAAAGCTATACTTCCTTAATGTATGTTTTGTTTATTTAGGAGATTCGCTAGTTATATCACTCAATTTTTTATTGTATTATATATTTAATTTAAAAAAAAGTATTTTTTTTTCTTTGCTTTCCGAATGAACAAAGCGCCAAGTTCAGAAAGCTTAACTCTAGGGCGGCCACAACTCATTTACTGCACTGCAAAAGAAACAAAAAATTAAGAAGTATAGCTTTTTACATACAAAGAGATAATTTATATACTATTTAACCTTTGTACAATATGTTTAATAACTTCACTAACAATATGTACTGCCTGAGTGAAAATGGATGATTTTCTTTTTTATAAAAACTTAAACGAATAAAGACATATATTATTTAAATAATGTAAATAAAAAGATAAATAAAATATATCTTTTGAATAATTCAATGACTATGTCACATTATTTTATGATTACTTATTTTTTATTGTTAAAAAATGTATACATTAAACAGAAAAGAAAGCTGTTTATTTAATTTTTAATAAATTAAATAAACAGCAAAAGCTGCCATTTCTATTATTTTTAATTTAAAAAATTGCGAAAAATATAAAATGACTTTGTAAAAAAAGTTGTGATCCAATTTCGTGATATTGTATATTTCTTTGTTATTATGAATTATTTTGTTTTTTTTTCTCTACTATTTATTTTACATAAGTATTTAAACACTACATACAATATTGCTTTTTTAATTAAAAACATTCGAACAAAAATAAAAAGTTAATTCTTATACACTTATGCTTTTAAAAGTCTCGCAAATTTAATAACTTTTACTTATAGAATACTTAACCAATAACAATAAATGACACTAAAATAATAAACTTTAATAAATGCTATATTAATAAAAATAATATTTAATACTACACCTTGCTTCAATTGAACACGTGTGTGTGTGTGTGTGTCACATCACACGCAAAGGCTGCGTATTCAATAATCGCTCGGAGGAATAATTATATTTTGAGACGGCCATATTTAGCCCCGATTTTTTTAATCTTAATGCGGCAGGGGAAACCTAGTGTTGAAACACCTACGATCCCCACTTTCAGCCGAATTCTGCAGACATTGCGAGTTGCGTGACGGAACTCAACGCCGTTCTTTGCCTCGTTACCAGAGCGAAAAAATGAAAATAAAAAATAATTCATTTTCGCGACTGGGAATCGAATACAAAACCGTTGCGTTTTCAGTCACACGCTTGTGCCACTGCTCCACATCAATAGTTAATTTAATCAATTAATAAATTTAAGTTCCTTTCCCCTTTCAATTATGCCACTGCGCATACGCAACGGGCAACGGCGGAGTGTTGTTGAGTGGTAAAGGAGCTCTTATAAGATTTTGATCGTCATTAGTCTTCCCGTGCCCTTTCATATGTCTGTTCAACGCACACTTTTGTATGAACGCTTGATTACAAAGTTGACATTTATGCGGTTTCTCCCCGGTGTGGATCATTCTGTGGTTCCTCAAGTCTTTTCTCGCCATGAATTTCTTAGGGCACAGATCACAGGCGTACGGTCGTTCGCCTGAAATTTAAGAATATGAGAATAAGTGTGATATGAAGATGATAAAAGAGTTGATAAATGTGTATGCAATATTTTATTTAAAATATATCTATCACATAAAAATTGAAACATCATTTGTCAGTTAATTCTAACAAAACTTGTTAATTTCAAGACGACAGCACATTAACTAAATGATCTTTTTCAAATTATTATTTTAATATAATTTTTAACAGACTCCTTTTAATACTACAAATAGAGAAATCTATTTAGATTATATTAGATAATTACATACAGGGTGGGTGGAAGTGTCAGCACCACTTTAAATGAAACCACAGTTTTAACTACTCTATAAAAGCCTAATAAAATTTAAAAAAAAAAAACCCAAAAATGAAGAAGTGATTTTTTCAAACAAAATAAATAACAAAATTATTGTTGTAATATAAAACGCCATTTGTCAATAACGCCGCACGTACAAAGTTCAAAGTTGTTTAGTTTAACCTTTAGTAGTATTTTTGTAGTAGTATGTGTTTAACTTATTGGTATCTATGCGTAACTGCGTCACACGAAATACAGGTATAGATAAACATCGTGAAATGAAAAAAATATCCTACGTCTAAACGGTTGAGGTATCTTGATTAATTTCTTTAGGTATAGATTTAAAATATTTTAACCTATATGCTGTTCCCGTAAAAGGAGCGCTGACATTCCCACTATATCATAATATTTAAAAAAATCTAATACAGTTACAAAAATATATTTAAGGCAGTCGTGGCGCAGCGGCATAGTGATTTACGTAAACACGATGGATTTAGGTTCGATTCCCACTCGAGTATGTGAATTATTGAGTTGAAAATACTGACCAGTGTGCGTCCGCATGTGTATTGCCTGGAAACTTCTACTTTTAAATGTTTTATCACAGAGTTGACACGAGAAGGGCTTTTCAGCGGAATGTGACCTCATGTGCTTCACTAGATCAGCCTAGAATTAAATACAAATGTTTTTTTTTCTGTAATGGTAACAAGACAAAACACGGCATTGAGTTCCGCCACTTAACACACAATGTCTTGGAAATTGGGCGGACAGCAGGGACGGACTGTTACCTTGCTATTTGTGGGTGATACAGCGTAAAGCTCTAAAAATTGGGAAAATATAAATTATCATTTACGCCCACACAGACACTTACGCCCAGACAGAATATTTGAGGTTACATCTACGTTAGTGCACATTGCACTGCACAATGCATTTTGTAGTAATACACAAGACATGTAGCAGTAGAGGCCAGTCGTAGCGTTGGGGCACAAGCGTGTGACTGTAAACGCGACAGGTTGTGAGTTTGATTCCCACTCGAGGAAATGAAATATTTAATATTATATTAACATTTTTTGATCCTTGTCGAGGCAAAGCGCGGTGTTGCTTTCTACCACTCAACATGATATACCTCGAGAATTTAGCGGAAAGTGGAGAATGGAAGTATCTTAACACTAGGTTCCCACTGGCGTGAACTTAAAAACAACATACCTTTATATAAAACCTCATATCACACATAGTGCACGCGTAGTTCTTGATCCCGGTGTGCCGTATCAGGTGTATCTTGAGGTTGCCTGGTTGCGCGAACTTCTTGCCGCATTGGGAACAGCTGTAGTTCTTCTGATTGTTGTGCGTTTCTAGATGCATCTGTATTGGAGTTGCAGATTATAGGTAGGTGGGTGCGGATTCGATTTCGGAAATCCTACTATTTTTGCATATATTTGGGGTTGTTGATTTAATCGTTTAGTTACTTGGTATTGCAAAGCAGAAATACGATCTTGGTTATATAAATTATAATATTATTATACTAAAATTAGATATGCTTCTATTTTATTATTTATTTTTCGACAATTACGATTAATAATAATAAGACCAACAAAAAAATATATTTATTAAAATATTGTACTTTATATTACGTAAAGGAATTTATAGAAAAGAATAAACGACTTACCATCAATGAAGTAAAAAAATATATATAAATGTCACTTACCTTTAAAACTTTATGATATTTATCGAACCAGCATAAGGAATAGTAGAAACAATACCTGAACTGAATCGCCTCGTTCACCTCGAACATCGCCTTTAGAGAACATCTTATTTGACTTATTAATAATATTATTAAGATACAAGACTATTTTTATTTATTATAGTTAAAAATTAATTTAATTTCCATAGAACAGGTGATGCGATATTTATTTAACATATAATGAAGATTAATCAATAGTCATATATCTTATATTATGGAGTGTAGAAGCACATGCTTTCAGTGTTTCAAAATTTCAAAAAAGTGATTTAGTACATTTAATGACAATTGAAGTCTGTTAGAGAAGACAATTGTTTTTATTTTGTCATATTTATTATAAAGAAAAAAGTGAAAGATTAAACATACAATATTTGTGTAATAGAGATTCATTTATATTTTTTACTTCTACCCACCATGTATTTTTACGACAAACCTTGGACTATATGAAGTTTGTGTAACGGCCGCATTCAATGTTGAACTTCACATTGCAGACTTCATTCATTAGGATTGAATGTACTTTTTTAACATAGAAGAGTGGATTGAGAGTCTTTGGTCATATTGTTATATAAAAAAGACATTAAATATAACGTTTAAGCAACATAGCTCTATTTTCCATTCCAAATACATATTG
>DWLH01002767.1:0-10355 GCA_018249795.1 Heliconius telesiphe telesiphe | reverse complement strand
ACTCAACACCATATTTTGCAACAGTCTTTTGGTGTATTTCTTGAGCTGAACCATCTTCGAAGTTTGTTGTTGCCGCTCCATGAGATAACTGTTGTACTGCTTCCAGCTAAAATAGTTAAATATGCATGTCAGGATTTACTGAAATACTAAAAGTGATTTTGTTATGAAAATGTATAGTTTTATATAAATAATTGGGTACTTACGTAGTAATGCCACTGCACCAAAAATTTTATGGTTAGGTTAGGTTAGAAACGTTTAAGTTATTTTTTAATTTAAAAGTTTCTAACTTAACGTAATGTGCACTTAAAAATGACTATTAATTAAAAAAAATTCTGTAGCTGTGGTGGTGTTAATATGTAAGTATCAACATTGATTTTCAGCAAAGAGTACCTAATAATAAAACTCTGCTTTCTAAATTACACCTGAATTTGAGACATTGGTTGTTGAGTTGCAAAACTGAATGCAGTGTTCTGTCGTATTAACTATATTTAAAAGATTATTAATTAAAACCTTTTCCATTGGGCTGTTGAGGCTAACTGTTTGAATAAGGCCTTTAAGGAAAGCTCCCCTTTTAATATACTCAGCTAAAACATCTTTTGTTGGTTTTCTGGAAATAAATATCCAATTTATTACAATAATGTTACAACTAAACAAAACTGGTTTTTAAATTAATAATAAGTTTCCATAAAATAAAATCTTACTCATTTGCAGCTTTAAGTTCAGCTATCATTTCATTCAAGGATTTCACATATTGATGAAGTCTGCAGTTTGCGTCAATGGGCTCCTCTTTTGCCATTTTTTCACATTTGTTTAGAAGTTGGCGTACATTCATTTCTAATCTGGATTTCTTTGGTACTACAGCAGCATTAACTTTTGCCCGTTCTACAGCCATATTTTTTATATAAATTCTTGAAATTACTAAAAATTTTTGAGAAAAATCTGGTTTGTATCGAACGTATTTGTTATGACTTGTCAATTGTCATTTGTCATACATGACATAAATGTGTCAGAAATCAAAACCTCACCCAATTTTTTTTTTTAATAAAGATGTATCTTGTTACTTGGCTTTTAAGTTAACATTGTTACGATATGGTTCTCCCAAATGCACTAGTTTCACATCTCTTAAATTTACTCCTAAGAGGTAAAATATTTGAAAAGGAAATTGTCATAAAGTAAATACTTAACTGAATAATAAACAAGTGTCTTATTAATTTTGTGCATTAAGTGATTATAAAAATTTGGTGGAGTTTTACCGAGTAATATGTAAAACCATTTCTTTTATTTTTTTATAAACGATTACAATGATACAAAAAGTACGCTTAGATTTTGTGAATACTTGATAGAAGAGGAAAATATCAAGTTCACTAAAATTACCGATAAGTGAGACCGACAGTTAAAAATAAAATAAATAAATCAGCTTCATACTGTATCCCGCACACAGCAGGATAGGCAGAGAGAATCTAGTGTTAAGACACTCCGTTTCACTTTCTCGTTCACTTTCTGTTGAATTCTGGACGCGTGTTGATTGCGTGTTTAGTGGCAGAATTCAACGCCGCGCTTGACTCGACACCAGAGCGAAGAAATGGAAATATAATTTAAATAAATATTTCATCTCCTAGAGTGGGGATCGACCCGCAACTAGACGGTTTTACAGTCACATTTTGTGCCCCTGCGGCACGACTGACCCTAAAAATCTTGTTAGTAGTTAAGAAAATATTCAAATAACTTTGTTTAACATTGAAATGTTGTTATTTGTTTATATTACTATAATTGTAACAAAGCCAAAACAAATCAAACAACTTAAATAATTAAATTATTTAATTTATTTTGGATTTGTATTTGATCAACTTAAACTAGAATTATAAATTGGAATAAAATATAATTTCAAGTAAAATGTTTAATGTGCAAATATAAGAACCATAGTATTATTTTTTATAAAATTATGATTTAGTTGGCTGTTTCTTGGCAGCTTCGGCTTCTGCTTCACTCTTTTCAAAATTTGCAATTAATTTTTCCACTTCTGAACTGGATAATACTCTGATTATAGTCTTATTATCTTTACGAGTTAGTGTGGCCATCTCAACTAAAAAAAATATTAGGTATTATATTATAGGTATATTTTATAATTTTCATAATTATTTTATTTAAATTTTAACACATTTGCCTTAATACTACCAGTATTTACTGGTTTTAATTAATTTTATATATGTACTAGTAATGCAGTTAATACCTTTTTCGGGTGTGAGTTTTGTCATATCCAAGGTTTTACTGAGAACTTTAATAGCTAATGCTTGAGCCTCAGCCAATGTTGTTTCACTTTCCTTGTATTCCTGTTTCAGGCTAGATACTGCAGCCTAAAACAATATTTAGATAATACAAAAAGTCAGAAACAATTAAATAAAACGAAAAAAATGTGAGAAAAATGATGCATACTTTTTAACTTCACACTGTATTCTGCATACAGCTTGGTGTTCAAAAGGAACCTAATGTCAAAACACTCTGTTTTCCACTTTCTGTCGTATTTTCGAAACAGTGAAATGTAAACACAAATAATGGCTTTGAATACTTGCTTTGTCCAGAGTGTGGAAAAATCATTCCTTGAAAGGGAATCAACCTCTACACTCTACACTACATCATCGTAGAATCCTTATAGCCCTATGCATACTTACAGCACTATTATTTCCAATGCAAGTAGCTTTCCATCCACCATAATTACCACTGGGGTCTGATTGGTATAGCTGATATCCATAATGTTTATCCCAGCCCATGTAGAGAATGGAGACACCAAATGGTCTTTTACCTTAAGAAAAGATAAACAATTAAAAATAAAAAAAAATGCTTGTTTTAATTTAATATGTATCCTTTCTTTAACTTAAGTTGATAAGTCAAAGTATGGGATTGTGAATCTTAGTTTCTAAGAAAAATGTATAAGCAAGCTTGGAAAGTTTAAAGAAAAACTAATTTTAATAATGACACAGTATGGTAGGTTTAAATATTTCATTCGATATGAAGTGATATGAGCAATTTGATGCAAACTCTACTGATAAAAAACCAAGAATTCCAATTTTAGTAATATTTTAATATACTAAAATTATTAAAATATATTATTCAGAACTAATCTTTGAAATTATTATGTTTAGGAACACATAATAAGTTTTTATATAGTATATTACATGAAATTTTGAGTGTTATTGCAAATGTACACTATCTAAGACAAAATGTTCCATTCATTTAGTTAACATTTAAAACAAAATTTTAAAATTAATGTTTTGTACCCTATAACTGGTGTAGCTCATTATCAGCTTAAATGTCCATAATAGAATAGTAAAATGGTTATTTATATACAGTTGTATATCAAGATTGTTGTGGAATTGCCTCTGGCCAATTATCTAACTGAAAACACAGCGGTTGTGTGTTCAATTTCCATTTGGAGGAACAAAATATTTTTATATTCTTGCTTGCTAACAAGAGTTTTCTCTCCTACCACTCATTGCATCCACACATACAGTGGTATATGAGGAACAGTATCTTAAATCATAATTCCATTTACCTACCTCTTAATTTTAAGAAATCATCTACAATGATTAAAAAAATGGTACTTTTTACAAAAGTAACAAAATGTAAATATTTGAAAAGATAAAAAAAAACAAAAATTTCAATTATTTAAGCATTTTCATAAAGACTTTGATATATCAGGGATTTATTGGTATATTGAAGAGTTTTCAAATGAATATTATTATTTACCTCCATACTGTGTGTAAGCCTGTTTAACATCACATAGCCAAGAAACTAATTGTTCACAAGGAATCGACTCTCCATACTGCAGCAAATATCTTTGTGCTATCAATCTTAGCTCATTTGTAAGGACATTGGCATCTGATGTAATACCAGCCACGGAGCAAACCATATCATCATTTAACTTGTATATTTTCTCAGAGAAAAACACTTCATCTAGCAGTTTATTAGTATTTCTGCGTTCAGCTGCAAGTAAGATCCCATCAGTAGCGAGAATTCCAAGAGAGGTTCCAGCATGGCTTATGGCTTCCATGGCATATTCAACTTGATATAATCTCCCTGTAAAACAATATGGTAAATTAAAAATAAATTCCAGTACATTATATTAGTATAAAATATTGGTTTTTATTTCATGTATATTTTTAAAACATAGTCTAATTATAAGCAAAAATATGAATGACTAATGAGAAAGTTTAAAATTTATCTATATATATAGACTTTAATGTTTAAATAAATTTAAAAATCCCTCTATTCATACCTTCTGGAGAAAATATTGTTGTCCTCGTATCATAACGACGAGCCTGTAAAATACAAAAAAATGTTGTGTACGCCAATGACCAAGCAATAACTTGTTAACCTATTATTTCATTATATATATGTATTGTATGTGAATATCCACGAATTTTATAAATATAAACTTACCATTTTGATAATATATGTTAATATTAAATATATTAACGTTCAAAGATAATTTCAGTTTCAGCAGTTTCTTTATAATTTTTTGAGAAACGGCTTCGCTTTGCCGGAATATGACAGTGATTTGACAATTATAAGCAAAAGCCACAGATTCAGAACACGATGACAGGAACTTTTCAATAATAAGCTTCGTTCATGAATAAAAAAATGTTAATAACAAAGTTCATCTTTGTAAAACATATAATTTATTTCCTATTCGTTTATTAAAATGTAGAATTATTAAAATATTGAATGAAATATAGAACAAATAGCTGACGCTACCTCTGAAAGGGCCCTATTTTCAAGTAAGTAAGTAGGTATACCGTCTTAATTATATATTAGACTATTAACTCCCAAAATTTCAGCTTTGCTAAAATGACATAGCTCAGTGTATAAGTAAATAAATGTTATTTTGAAAATCAGTTTAACATGGGTGATACTTTATGGCAGTTCTCCCAAACGCACAGATTTCAATTTAATTGTGTTTACTCATTAATAGTAAATTATTCTAAGAAGATGAATATCATATTAAATGCTTAACTAAATAAAAAACAAGTAGTATAGACAAGTTTAATGATTTAGTGTATACAAAAATATATTTAAAGAAAAAATCTTAAAAAAAGATTAATATCTTACGTGGAGATTTGGTATATTCTTAGCTAATTTCTTTTCAAAAATATGCGTAATTTAACTATATTAAATTTTTTTGCTACTTTCATTGAAATAAGTATATACTTAAAGTTTTTAATAATAAAACGTGCTTATAATTTAGGTGTAGTTACACAAACATCGATCTCAAAAAAAGTTTATAAGGTGTAAATAAGGTCATTGATCGCTCGAGCTTTTGTTTTAAATATTGCCACGAAAAGACGTTTTCTAACGTACTGTTTATTTTGGGTAGTAATAGTAGTTAGCATGGGGAGCTTTAATTTCCGATGGTGCAACGGCCGCCACGGACGCTTTAAAAATTCAGAAATAAGTCTTAAATTGCATTCATTCAAATTTCATGTACCTTGAATGAGTTTTTGATAAAGTTCCAACGTGTTTTATGCAAAAATATCATGGCAATGACGCTGGTTGAAGACAATGATTATTAGATTTTAGAGTAGATGAATGGATCTGATCTCAGAATGTAGTCCTGAATTTAAGACATATTTCTAATAGGTTACTCACGCATGGTAGGCTTACAAGGTAATAGGCAATTTATAGTAGGCTTGTATGCCTACCATAAATGAATAAAAAAATTGCCCTTTTATTTTTAGAAGCTCTTGGAATACATTCATTTATATCGAAGCTTTCGTAAATTCTTTTGAAAACTAGCCAAGTCAGATCTTACACATAAATATAGTCTCCTAAGTTGTAAAAAGATAGGACATTTAAGGTGTTATAAAATATTTTATATTGGTAAAAATAAATTTCAGGACTGACCATTGAATTTGGCACACATTTATTTTGGCTGAAGTCAACAAACAACCAAGGCATATATAACATTTATGTTTTTGTTGGGATATGAATACTTTTTGTACAAAAATGACGAGGTATTAATTATAAGGTAGAAGGTTCATAACAGAAACAATACCAAATGTAGATGTAATAATTTACATAATGAACATAATAATGTATCTTGGTCTTGTAGTTTCAAGCAATGCTTATTAGATGAATCAATCCTTGAAAGTATAATAGATGTTTTTAAATATATAAATTAATTATAATTCAGGCCAGTCGTGGCGCGGGGGCACAAAGTGTGACTGTAAAATCGACTGGTTGTGAGTTCGATCCCCACTCGAGGAGATGAAATATTTATTTACAATTATATTTTCGTTTCTTCGTTGTCTTAACACTAGGTTCCCTCTGCCTACCCTGCTGTGTGCGGGATACAGCGAGAAGCTGATTTAATTTTAATATGATCGTCAACTATACAAGTACTCTTACTAAAACTGATATGTTTAAGGTAAAAAATAAGTAAAGACGGTAATCCATTTTTTGTATATTAACTTTGTGAAGATCTGGAATACATATGATGACCGGCTGTCTCAGGTCAGGACATAAGTGAGAGTCGTTTTCAGCTCCGAATATACCTATTCGGTCTTTATTTCTTGTCTCAAAAGGTACTTAAAAATAATATCTCGTTTTACATGGCTTACGTAACACTATTGAAGCTAGTCTACAAACAAAGAAAATATCTACTAACGCTTGATATTTAAATAAGAGCAATAATATATTTAATAGGCATTGACTCTAGTCATCAACGTTGATTGCTATTTTTACATTATAGGGGCTATAAGTAAATGTTCCTAATATAATCTATTTATTGAAAAATTATAAGTTTTTTTTTTTTATAAGATAAATAAGTTTTTCCTTTATGTACACCCAATTACTTAACTGGATGCCAAATTTCACCGATCTAGGTCATTTAGAACTGGGTTAGAATTAAGGTTTATAGGTCAGTCAACCCCCTGTTAAATTTGACGATTTTTCGACGTCATTATCTAAATAACCGTTTGAGCTGTATTTATGAAATTTGATGCACGTATACAAATAGCTTATTTTTTAAGATAGCTTTATCTTTAGCGGAGTAGTCAGAGAGAACGGAGTGCCAATAGCTCTGCTCTCTGTATGTTTCACTTCGTCCATTGTCACCATTTCTCTATCTCTTTATATGCATTAATGCAATGCGGGCGTTCCTCATGTCTTTTCGTGACCTTTCTCCTGAATAGTGAATATATTATATATACATAGTGAGTATATTCCCTAAAGGCAACCGAAGTTTCCTCCTTTCTGTTCGTAAAAAAAATCCAACCATATTCTCTACTCAATATGTCTTTGTATTTCTTTAACCTCGCAGATCATTCTTGGGATATCTGTTTTCCCTAGCGAGGGTTTGTGATATATAAGACCTAATCTTATGGTTAGGTTTATCCGCTTTTTACCCATACGCAGCTGACTTCGATACATGTCCCTTCTTGACATCGGAGATATGTTCTCCGTTTTTGAACAATGTACGAGTATGTTAAGCCACAGTATTATCGAGTTTTTATAGGTCTACACACTGCAAAGGAATGTTACGTTTCACTGGTCTTAAGAATTGGATTTAATTTCTTGCAAGACTTAAATATAATTTTAATGGAAGCTTTTCTTAAGATGTTGCTAATCCTGTCTGTAACCTCCTTAACATATTTTAGAAATCCCGGTTTTTCAAGGGCAAGAAGAGAAGGGTATTCTCCACCGATCAAAGCTCGTCCCCTAGGTGTTTAGCGTAGCAGAGTTGGTGGGCTCTTTAAAATAAAGAATTGTCAATGGTAGAAAAATTTGTAGGATGGTTGTAACATTCACTATTTAAGTATGTGGGCATGGTTTCTTTGTTAGCTAGCTTAAGATCTTTCAGCCCACAAACAAAATTGTAATGTTTTCCTGGCATGTTGAGCGAGTTTATACCTCGGCTTTTCGATTTGGCTCAATGCATCTAGAGCACCGTTAATTCTGTTATCGGCAGCAATACGCCTGTGCGCCTTTTCTTCATTTCTTTCAAATGCAAGAACAGGCTCTGAACTTTCTTTGAGAGGGAAATTTTCACTCGCATGTCACTTTGTGTCACTACTTGGAGACAGCTATCTACATACAAATTGAACAAACAAGCTGACATGGCACAACCTTATTCAATACGTACGACATGCCTGTCGTACGTATTGAACAAGGTCGTACGTATTAATAACATATCTCTGTAAACAGATTTTACATCAAGGGTTCGCTTATAGTGTACCGAGGTGGTCTTCCAAAATATCTTAGACCCATGTCAAACATTTTTTCGTATTCCTTTATTTTCTTTTATATTTCCTTTTTCTTTTTTAAAAATATTTATCTGAAGCCTTATGTCCCTAACATGCTTTCTTCTTTTTCTCTACAGTGTCTTTCACTTTATCATCCCACCATTTGTCGTGCTTTTTACTAAAACCTCTTTTTCATTTATCACACATTTCTATTGCTGCTTCCCTCTTATAATTCTTAAATATAATGGCAGAGCACACTTCCCCATTCCCATTGCCTGTTTCATAGGTGCCTAATATTTTGTAAGCCGCCACTTATTTCTCTTTGATCGATCGATCTTAAAAGTTCCATTCTTATGCGATAATTCGATTCCAAGTTTGGACGTCTCGCGGGGCTGTCTCAAAATGAACACATACCCCTTATTCCAGCAACGGATACATATTGGTCTGTTCCCAAGACAGCATCCAAATTTATGAAAGAAAAAAATATTTAAGATCGAAGAAGTGATTTTTTAAGATAAAAATTTATGAAAGAAAAGTGAGCGGTAACAAAGTCAGGGGGAGACCTCGGTACACCTTCGAAAACATAGCATCAAAGATACTGGAGGAGTACGTGTAAGGTCACGTAAAAATCATGAGGACGCCCAAGAGGGCATGGCGTGTATAAAAAGTTGACGACAGTGGACGAGATGAAAGAGGTATGTAGAGACCGTAGCGTTTGATTCTCTCTGACTTTCCCACTAGTAATACAGCGTGAAGCTCAGTAAGTAAGTATTTAATTTCAATTCTTTACATATATGTATCATTGTCGGTACCACAGCATCATTTTTCTTCAGTTGCTTATCATTACTCTACACGTATTGTCATTGTCCGTATTAACACACTTTTTACGAATTCCATTTCTTTAAATAAATAGGGGTAGTTCATAGATGCCACTTCAATAAACGTGCATTATAATGTCCAAGCTTATATCTCACAGCAAAATATTAGCTTCACACGCTGGTTTTAAAAAAGACATAATTTTTGATTAAAAATAATAATTTTAGCAGAACTCCCTTACGTTAGTGTTACATTTTACGTGATTAGGGATATAAAAAGCTACCCATTCTAATTTAAATATTGTTATTTTTTATTTAGCCTTTATTAACTATATGATAATATAAGCAAATAATATTTTCAAGCTGGTTATGTATTCGTTGCAATTATAATATTTTTTATTAATTTTGTTGTCAATTATTATAACATTACTGGGAACCTAGTGTGCAGACACTCTGTTCCCATTAAGATATTTCCGTCTCTCCCTTTCTGCCAGATTCTCGAGGCATTGCGTGTTAAATGGCTCCTCGTCACAAGAGTAAAGAAAAGAAAATATTAAATACCTATTTCATTCATTTTCAATGGGAATCAAACTCGCGTTGTCGCCCAATGTCGCGTTTACAGTCGCACCTTTGCGCCATATTTTGAATATTTGGGAGATGAATAAATAAAAATAAACATAAAATAAATATATTTATTAGAAATCATTCATTCTTAAAATAGGCCACTTACATGTACTTTATATTATTATACTTCAATAACAATATAAGTATAAAAAAATTAAAATACATTGTTTCTTTATTAATCTAGTAATCAATATATACTATAAAAAAACATATTTAAAACACTTTCATCAAAACTTCTGTAAACTTCTGTAAAGTATTGTAATATTTCTTAACAATATTGAAGTTAAGAAATATAACAAAACTAATTAATGTTGATAATAATATTAAATAGTCCTGTTATCACCAACTTTTTATTTTAAATATTACTATTTAAGATTTCCTCAGCAACTCAAAGTGCACCTATCGTCTTGCAAACTGAACTTTTAAATGTGTAACCATTGAAGTTACTCATAAAAAAACTTACTCATTTAAATATCAAACGCATCGCATACCATAATATTTGTATATGTATAATATAAACTATATCTAAAATAATAAGTAAGAATAAAAAAAATATAACCTAAAACTTAAAAATTAATCTTAGGTCTAAAAAAATACTGCAGCGTTTTAACGATCATGAAAATAAATAAAAGAATATAGAATTAAGTATTAAGAACAAAGTAAAAAGTGATGGTGGTTA
>DWLH01002766.1:0-10362 GCA_018249795.1 Heliconius telesiphe telesiphe | reverse complement strand
GTGGCTAGGCGCGATACATTAATTATAAAAATGGCAAAGAAAATCATGTGGGATGGCAAGGTTGCCGCGATTATGACAATTCCAATTTAATTTTTATATTTCATGCCGGATTGCTTGAGTGAGTGTATTTTAATTTAAAATTATTAATTATTCATTTCAAAATTTACCGTTTTAAATTCAAATCAAATATCATCCATACATTCGCATAAAGGCTAGTCATGATTCCATTCGTGGCGCAGGGGCACAAAGTGTGACTGTAAAATCGACTGGTTGTGGGTCCCAACACAAGGAGATGAAAAATTTACCTAAATTTTAATTTCCATTTCTTCGCTCTGGTGTCGAGGCAAAGAGTGGCGTTGAGTTCTGCCACTCAACACGCAATGCCTCCAGAATTCGGCAGAAGGTGGAGAACTTAGTGTCTTACCACTAGGTTCCTTCTGCCTACCTTGCTGTGTGCCGGATACAACGTGAAGCTGATTTTAATGTTTATTCGCACAAAGGCATCAATTTATATACAGGTATTCTTATGTGTCAATGTCATAACTCTGAGACGGACGAACCCATAATAAAAAAAAAATACCATATAAATAATATTTTATTCTTGTCTCTCAGGATTCGAATTCATATTTTCTTTATATTATTAAAACTTCTAGACCAAAGGATGTATAAAATTGCATCTACGATCTACGTGCATTCTTGTAATTACCCACATTATGATTTCGGAGCAAATTTACAATCTCATGGTCATTTTAAATAGTTTGTTTATAAACGATTTGTCCTACATCTAGTATTTACTATTGTAGATTGTAGAGACAAATAATACCTATCTAACTCCAACTGATAATTTCATAATATTATAGTTAGATATGAAATCCTTATGACTCAAGGTTTATGTTTGTTTTGAGAATTACTCTCACTTAAGCTAATTAAAGTCGACTCACTAATTAAAAAAATTAAAAATGCTAATAACCTCCAAAAAAATATATGTTCCAATTATCAAAAAGTATGTAGTTACATGAGGACCCCCCGGAGGGCATGTATGAAAGGATTGATGACAGTGGACGAGGCGAAAGAGGTATGTAGAGACCGTAGTGTTTAGCGCTCCGTTCTCTCTGACTACCCCGCTGGGGATAAGGCGTGAAGCTATATATGTATGAATGTGTACTTACACCGTGCCGTCGCATGAGGCTATGCCCGAGGCCGTCGGCCACGCAGTGGCACAAGCGTGTCACTGTAAACGCGACGGTTGTGGGTTCGATCCTACCGCCACTCAACACGCAATGCCTCAAAACTTCAACGGTCATTGCGAACGGAGTGTCTTAGCACTAGGTTCCCTCAACCCTGCTTGCTATGCGGTATACAGTGTAAAGCTCTGAAAGAATGTAATTACATTTGACTTATGGAAAATATTTTTAGCATAATTTTATTAACGTATATATATTAATAAGTCAATTAACTTAGTACATAGGTACGTATGCGTACGCGAACCAAACCGGCTGCAGCGCCTCGCCACTTGCTGGCAGGGAGACGCGCACGCGCCGGGAATCTGGCACCGTCAGTCGCATAGGTTTATTTCCACTCGCATACAAATAATTACATTTTTCAGATACCAGACCGCTTTAGAATTTTGTAAAAGTATTAGGATGATAAATATTTTCTCAATAAAAAATAAATTAACATTTTGCATTTTACTATTTATGAAAACACCATTTTTTGGTATTTTAACATATCAACAGCTGATACTTTGCATTGTAATAGTAAATATGATCAAATCTGTGATATCATTCGGTTCTTATTACAATTTACATTTCTATTTTCAAATTTTAAATCAAAAAATCAGCTTCACTCTGTATCCCGCAAACAGCAGAGTAGGCAAAGGGAACCTAGTGTTAAGACACTTCGCTCCCCATTTTCGGCCGATTTCTGGAGGCATTGTGTTTTAAGTGACGGAAGACAACGACACGCTTTGCCTGAACACCAGAGCGAAGAAATGGAAATATAAATTTAAATAAATATTTCATTTCCTGGATTGAGGATCGAACCCACAACCAGTCACGTTTGCACTCACACTTTGGAACTGGCCTCAAATTCTTATATTATCCTAAAACACACCTAAAACACATCGGACAAAACATTTGTATATGCAAAACAAATATAAGATAGTAGGTCACAATTGTCGTCACCGTATTATTCACGAAAAGGGCAAGCTTTAGGTTCGCCAGAGCAGTGGCAACGCGGTATATTAATAAATCCAACATTGACAAAGACCGCCAAAACATCTGGCTGTCGGCCAAACTGAAAAAATTTGCCTACGCATACGACGCGGAACAATTCCGGTGACGTCCCCATAATATCCCAGTCTACGACCACCTAATGCTAGACGCACCAAAAATAAACAGTGAGAGAAAGTTTGCAAAGCGGCGAGATTCTGTAAATATAATATATATTTATTTATATACTGCGCTACATACCATTGTCTCGATTTTTTTTTTAATCACAAGCAATTATAATTAGAATGTACTCGCACAGGTGCATCGATAATATCGATACTCGTGCTTATATAGTATCTGTGCTTGTATTGAGATAGATATCATTTTGTAAAAGTAGACTTGAAGTATATTTTTGACTATTATTACAAAGAGAACACGCAGAATATATTAAATAGCATATGATTAGACCGTCAGTCGTGATCTGAGTGACGTCACACACTCGTCCCGGGCGTCTGTCTACGTACCTACCGAGTACGAGCACTTCATGCTTTTAAAAGAAAATTTTGTATTTATTTATAGTATGCCTCTATCTGGCTACAGAGCACCGACGGTGGCATAATATTTACTTTTGAACAGGCAACTCACGCACATTTGTGCACCCTTGCTGCTGTCACCATAAGGGTGAAGATAGCGCTCTGCTGACTTCCACCTGCCCGGCGCTCGTAAACCGGCGATTACGTTCAGGTTTATGAGTGCTTAATAGGTAATGCAAAATGTCCCGATTATCGTGGTTTGTTTTACAAATTTACAGTGCGGGTAAGCTAACTATCTTGTCATTGGATTTTATTGATATATTTTGCAAATGGATTTTTTTTATTATTGCTGTGTTAATTGTGCATAATTATAGTTTTTTTATCAGATGCGTGCACGAGGACAGGACATAATGGTGCATCTTGGTGCATTAGTCCCAAGTAAACGTTTATAAATATATAGTTTTTTATTCAAAATTAATATTCAACAAGATATGTTTTTCATGCATTTCTCATCATCATTCATTATCTCAGTAGTATTACAATTTGCATGTAAAACTGAGGATTACTTTACCAATAAATACATTATTATGCTATCGCACAAAATATAAACACCGCGTCACGCATGCAGCAGAGTAGGCAGAGGACCCTAGTTTAAGACACTTCGCTCTTCACTTTCCACCGAACTTTGGGGTGCAAAAAAATGCAACTTCGTTTTATATATGCATCTAATAAGAATAAAAATAAGAGGAAATGTTCATATAACTGTTATATATTTTACAGTTGCAAATAATATGATTATAATATATCTCGTTTTTTTGTTATATTTTTTTAGAACTTCTAAAATTTTTTTTCGATTTTTTTTTTGAAATCAGGTCTCTACTTTCCAGCCCTTTTATATATATGGAGTGAACATATCGATATTTGATTATTCCCATATTTTTTCTGATACACATACTCAATCTTTTTAGATAAGTTTGTTACTTTCCATGCCTAAATTCCAAGCTATATTTTGCCCAATAAGATCAAAATATTCAATAGTACTTAATATCTGACTATCATAAAAACGTGCGACTGTAAAAGTGCCGGTGGTGAGTTCGATTACCACTCGGGGGAATGAAATATTTGTATATTTTCATTTTCTCGCTCTGGTGACGAGGCGAAGCGCGGAGTTGAGATCCGCCACTCAACCCGCAATGCCTCCCGAATGCAGCAGAAAATGGAGAACGGAGGTGTCATAATGGAGAACGGAGTGTTTCAACATTAGGTTCCGAAGATCCCTCTACCTACGTACAAGAAACTAAAAAAAAAAATTGACCTTCACTTGTAGTATTTGAAGCCTCAACGCAGGCGCACCGAGCTCTAACTGCGCCATATGGGTATTCACATAATATTATTATTCTATATTTATACACCTTAAGAAACAAAGTATTTAATTATGGTATCTTCATATAAGTCTTCTCGGTACAAACATGCACTTCTCTTTAAAATATTTTACATTTTTATGTATAGTGTAATGCGCATAAGTAACACACACGGGGCCAAAGTGAATCCAATGAAATGCAAGCTTAAATATATATACTATACGACATCCAGTTATTGACTTGCGTAGAACAAAGTTATTTAACATGTAAGAAATTTTTTAAGCCAATTTCTCGCAACATTTATTTTCGATTCCACATCCTCTCTCCCAGTTTGTAAGCGCCAGTACTGGAACACTTTAATAATCTAATAAAATTTGTGTAACATTGTATATTATATGTATGTAAAATATGATGTATATAACAATTAACAATATAATGTGAGGCCAGTCGTGACGCAGAGGCACAAACGTTTGACTGTTAACGCGATAGATTGTGGGTTCGATTTCCACTCGATAAAATTAAATATTTTATTTTATTTTTATTTATTTATTTATTTAGGATCGTCAACAGAAGAAACATTACAACATGGTATAATTACATCGAGATCTATTTATAGACTAAATGTTTTTCCAATTAAAGACAATCACAGCATGTACTAAAAAAGAAGTGTTATAAATAGCATTAAGATTAACGTATTATAATAAAAATGAAATTGATTATAGTAATAAAAAAAAATCAAACAATAAAAAGTAGTTTTAGAAATATGTCAAAAAAAATATGTCAAAAATATATATTTTCATTTCTTTGCTCTGGTCAACACGCAATTTGTCCAGAATTCGGAGAGGGGTGGAGGGGGGAGTGGAGTGTCTTAACACTAGGCTCGCTCTGCCTACCCTGCTACATGCGGGATACAGCGTGAAGCTGAAAAAAATATAATGTTTATAATAATATAGATGTCATCTATGATAAGTATAATAAATGTATATAAGTGTATGAAGATATATACTTGTATTTAAAGTGTAATCTATTTACTATAATTAACTGTGTTTGATATTTTTACGACTAACCGGCTGAAGTGCTCGAAAAATTGCAATGAAATAATTTAAAAAATATTGAAAAACACATTTTAGAGATAGCATAATTGACTACTACTCTGTATTTTTTTGATTAGTATAATTATTGAATTGTTGTATTAATTGAAGCACAAATTAATTTTCATTTAGGTAATTTAAAATACTAAATTACCTAAACACATATTCTAAATCCTAAGTATTTCCTCTACTCCCAATTGCTTTAGTAATTTTACTTAATTTAAGATAATATATAATACAAGTACCTTTATAGGTAAACCTAACTCCGACTCCCAATCGTAACCGCAAGCAGCTTGAAGGTAACGCCAAAATTTTATATAACTACATAGCACGCAATATACGTTTGGGACTCTAGTTTCATATTTATTTTATGAAGGCATATGTTTATACTTTTAGTGGTCAATATTAGTAAAAACAAGAGATAATAAAGAGTATTTAGATAGGTTTACGCAATCGTTTAACATCAAATAAATGATTTTAAAATTACGTTGTCATATTAAAAGTTTGCAAAAATCAAGCATTGTTTTACAATTTGGCACGACATGACAAGTCACGCCACCAACGAGCTGCAACTGCTTGAGTAGTT
Source organism: Heliconius telesiphe telesiphe (assembly GCA_018249795.1). Lineage (NCBI taxonomy): Eukaryota > Metazoa > Arthropoda > Insecta > Lepidoptera > Nymphalidae > Heliconius > Heliconius telesiphe. Next base: position 4,581 of record DWLH01002766.1, on the reverse strand, counting down.
TTTGTTGTAATAATGAAATATTAAATTTATTCATGGTGTCATGTGTCGCCCTGATGGCGTGGACGGTGCAAGGTTACGTTGACATCCTTAACTTCATATAAATATTAGCAAACATCAAGTGCAGTCCGGAGTTGTGCGCCGTCACAGCCGTCAGAGCCGTCACTAGGGCCAGGTGCGTAGACGATTGCGTAGCATGTAATGCTCGCCGTCGCATCATAGGGTGAGATCGCGCGGAAACGAAGGTTGCGCCCGTGACCGCGCCCGCGCCCGCCCGCCGCTACATCGCGAGTAGCGCAGTACCGCGCCGCGCTCTCTGCTCCTCGGACCTCGACCCGTGGACTCCAGCTGCTCCTATAGCTCGCGAAGAGTTGTGATGTGCCTCGTGAGCTGATCATGTGCAGAGTGTATACAGTGCGGGAGTGCGCGAGCGACGAGCGCCGGTGGCCCCCGCGGCCGTAACCTGCCATGTGGACGCTCCTGATGCCGCTGCTGGCACTCCTCACCTCGGGTGGCGGTGACTCTGTCTCCTCCCACAGAGAACTTCTAGAATGTGCTAGGTTCGTTGCAGAAATTGGTGTTAAAGAACGCAAATGCTTTATTATATTATCAATCACAGATTATTTTAGAGATTAAAGTCTGGCTAAAGCCACAGGCACCTCGAACGAGCTACAAAAATAAAATTAGACACGATACAAAGCGTACGCTTATTACAATTACGATAGAGTCGTAATACTATATATGATCACATTTATTTAAATAAGCTGTTTTTATATTTTTTTCAAATTAATTAACCAAAAACGTCGGTTTATATGTTTACGTAGGTCTCTATATATAGAACAAAGTTAATAATTTAAATACTTAATGAAAATATATTAGTTTGCATTTGTCAATGTTACCTTGGACTATATTCTTTTGGCAAACTTCTTGACTTTGTGGAAGTCTGGGTACGAGTACAATATGTTGTATTTAATTAATAAACATAAGTGCAATATTACTTATTATTTTTATTAAACTGCAAATCATGATTCAGAAGCATTTACATTTTAGTATTAGATAGTATTTAAATTCATTAAAATAATATATTGAAATAAATGCACGCAATCCATTACACTATCTTAATGTTGTTTAAAATAATTCCAAGGACACCCAATACAGTACCGTAAATACAATTTTAATATTGTGCACATAGATAATCTTGAAAATAAAAAAATGATCAAACAAGAATAAACATACATTTTTCTCAAATGTACCTACATCTGGCAAGACTGAGCTCTTTGTATAGTGGAGTCGGTTGATCTTGCCGAGGAGACTGGTCGTTTGGCATTACTCGTTGTTGACATAAACATTTCACTGGCTAGACGAACTGGCCAGGTGCAACGATCTTATAGAATTATTTTACTTTAGATTATTCCTTTTTTTCCTAAATTATTAGTAGATATTTTTTATTTTGTCGCATTCGTCTCATTCTGCATGGTATGCAGACAGAATTTAATGACTTTAAAGGCATTTTTGTATAGGGTGGCAGAAACATCTCTTTAACTGACTAAAACGCTTAATTTTTTTTTGCATTTTACCGCTTTTTCCTACGCCAATTTTCTGTTTTCTGTCGTATTCTAGAACTTGGAGAAGAATTCAACATCGAACTTTAGTCTTACTAAATCGGCAAAATGAAAATGATTTAAAATAATATCATCTCCTAATTGGGGTCGAATCCACTACTACATCTTAAAGTCAGACGCTGACCGCGATGGGTTTACATATAACATTCATAGCACCAACATAAGAAAATCTTATTGCTTAGATAAAAAGTGGGTTTTAATATTTGTAAATATGGTGAATAGTATTTGTTATATTTTAGGAACACCTAAATTTAGTAACAATTTAAATTAAGTTTTTTAACTTTACTTACAAGTTATATTAAAAAAAATGTTTTATTTTTGCTACAAAGTCGCATTGTTATTTTATGACTAGCAAATAAGCTATATAGAAGGTATATTTAGGAAAACTGAAATAAGAAAACTTATAAATAATTGATATGCTGTGTCGAAACTTTCTACCAATATATAGTAGAGGGGTTGCTTATTCAGCGGGAGAATCCAAAATCTACTACATTTTATGTAATGAGAACAGGGAAGCCCCGAAACTTTCAATATAAACATTATCCTATGCGACAAGAAGTTCGCTGAATATGGTGCATATTTTACATTAAAAATATGTAGTTATTTCTTAACAATTTTATTAACTATTCTCGGTTAACATTCGTGTCTAACTCATATGCGAGGGTTGTGGGTTCAAAAGTGAGGGAAAATTAATTATGATTACAGATTCACACTATATTCTAACTTAGTCTTAAGACACTGCGTTCCCCACATTATTATAATTCAATTAAATTCTATTAAAATTTTTAATTCAAAATAATCCGCTAGCTCTATACTATACAGAAAGTTTCTTAATATATTATGAAAGTATAAAAATGACCAAATTGGTAAATTCTTACATTTTGTAAAAAAATTAATATATACGTTTAAATTTGAAATAAATATAATTTTTTTCATATATCTATATCAATTCCTATAACATATTATGCTATTTAATAGTATTTTATATTATAAAACAAATTTCATATTTATATTACTTTAAAATGAAGAATTAATTAAGTAAATAATAAGAAAATTAAATTAAAAATCAACAAAATTTTATTAAAACATCTAAAATAACAAGTAAATATTTACAATCTTAATTTAAAGGGTTTTGAATAACGCGCCACAATGACGCAAAATCGTAACCAAACGTGATGACAAACTAAGACCAATCAAGAGAAACAAACAAACCACTGAAACCTTGAACTCAAAACATACAGGAAATTAACGATTTAAACCGAATTTACTGAGAGTGAGCTTTGATGAAAAAGCATATATTATTATAACATCAACAAATATTGGAAATGATGGCTTTAACTAATAAGTAATTGTTAGACAGAACGTAGCACTACCCGTCTATTGAACTGGCTGATCTCTTGGTTTCATTACTATCCACTTTGTTTTGGTTTGTTCCTTAATAAACACAATATAAATTATATAATACACTACAATAAACACAATATAAATTATGTGAATAAAGCAACTTGTTAAGAAAAATAAACAATCAAAACTAACTAACCTTAATATAATATGAATTTTGAGTTCAATACTTACAGTTACTCTTTAAAGATAATTCTAACCAATATAAAAAAATATATATATACTGGAATATTCTTATTCTGGTAACGAGTTTAGTTTTTGTTTAGTTTCTAACTCTAGCTGTCAATACAACAATTGTCAACATTGACATTTTCTTGAAGAACATTGTTCATATATACATTTGTATTATTATAAATACTTATTTTTTTGACATGCGTGTTGAAATTAAGTTAAACACACATTAGACACGTTTTACCCAATTTAAGGATAGATTGACGTGTTTCACTCGAACAAAAATATAAAAGATATTTCTAAACGCTTAAAAGCTATAAAGTAGACGTTGAAAATAAAAATAAAAATATTTCAATGTTCCAATTCTACGGAAGATATGAAAACAATGGACGTGTGTACTCGTAAAACTAATATACAACGATAACATTTTCGTTTTAATGACAACAATAGCCTTTCAATGGCGCCAAAATTAACCAGTTAGCATCTGCGTCATTATAAATCCAAATATAAACCAACGGCTCGGATAACTGTGACAACAGAAATAAACCCTTGCTCCGAATACCTATCATTGCACCACCGTACGTGAGTCTGTCGTATTCATAGATGCATCTTCTTAAACGTATGTCCTAATTTTGTACTATTAATATTAAACTACTTTTAGTTTTCTATATATTTTCTTACTGCCACAATTATGAATATTTCGGAACTTTTTCTACAAAATCTAATTTTGAAATGATTACTGTACAAGATGACTTTTTTATTTTATTACGAAAAACAAATTAATCTATATTATAGGAAAAAAATAAACTTTTGGAATAGGGAAAACTGTTTGCTAATCATATACAAAGGTATTCATAAAAAATTAAAAAAAATACAGTTTCGTGATATTTAATAGCTCAAGATATTTAGGATATAAATTTAAGTTTAATCCCTCGCTATTTTTCATCGGATTCAACGTTAATATTTCTTAATTTATTCAGTATATACTATAATATAATAAATATAAATCTACATATGAAAATTACCTGCAATTATTACTAAACAGACGGCAAAAGGCAAGATGCCAACAACGAAACGAAATCATAATAAATATCGATTAAACTATCTATATTAACAGTCAATCTAATAGACCATTGCAAAACTGTCGACTCTATTTGCATTTACAATATGACATATGGCTTCGACGTCAGAGATAAAGTGTCTGTTTAACCTCAGGTTACGCGGTGTAAATTAAAGAGGATCCTCTGATGTGTCAAAAGATCTGGGCTTGGTCTGCAGACGGCCTGGCCCTCCGCCAATACCACATACCTGCGACGATCTGCTGTCGAACGCATTACGACTCACTAAATAACCAACTAATTGATTGTTTATCGATAATTAAAATGTGTAT
>DWLH01002765.1:0-10334 GCA_018249795.1 Heliconius telesiphe telesiphe | reverse complement strand
TCGAACACGTTCAAAAAACATTGACCCTCTAATACGCGACCTTGACGTTGTTAGCGTAAACAAGTGGAATACTTTGTTACAAATGAATTATTATTATTATTATTATTATTATCTGTAATTTATACTATATTAAGATGTCATGTACTTGTTTGTATGTTTCTGTATGGTGGTTGTGGGTTCGATTCCCAATTGAGTCAGTATTCTTTCTTTTTTTTTTTACTTAGTTGCCACAAAGCTTAAAATTAATCTTAAGTACTATACAATTAAAAAAAAATGTAATGTAGGAAAACAAATTTAAATTTATATTTTACATGTAGGATAAGCTAATGTTTGTAAATAATTTTAAATATGTACAATTTTATCATTTAACACTTTGACATTAACCAAATTTGTATCATTTTTTTTTGCCACATGAGGTCGGTCGGTAGCGTGGTGTGGCAACGCTTTACTTAAATTAAGCACTACGGTTGTGGGTTCTACTCCCATTTGGAAGAATGAATTATTTTGATTTAATCACACTAGTACCTCGGAGTGTCTTAACACTATGTTCTCTCCGACTCTTATATATGTGGTATACGACGTGAAACTGTATGAGATTCGTCATTTGAATCTGTACCTCTGGCGATAATCAGTTCAATATCAAAACCCTTGCATTTAAGCCTTGCCAAGACAATACAAAATTAGAATCCCTAATAAGTTTTTTAATTTTATTTTATCAATTAAACAAAAGTGAGGTGATGTGTTGACCTCAATTATAAGTTTTAAGCGACCTTCCTAATACGATCGCCTTCGGTATTTTCGTATCAGTTTTACAAGGCATTTTGGTTAATGTCTAATTATTATTTATTTATAAAAACCTCAATAACAATCAATTGTACATTGGCTTAGTAGTTATTCTATTGCAGTTTTTGTTATGGGAAAAGACAAGGCAAACGAGCGTACGGGTCACCAGATGGTAAGTGATCACCGCCGCACACGACCTCGTGCAACACCAGAGGAGATACAGGTGCGTTGCCGGCATTTGAGATGATGGTGGTGGCTGGTTGCTGGTGGAAGTTGGTAAGATTCACGCTTTATCCCGCATATCATGTTCAGAACAAATCGGTTTTCTCTTTCTCTACGCTTTATCTTAGTCGAGCAAAAAAAAAAGAAAAAAACCCACAACCGTAGAATTTTTCATAAACTTAATAAACTTCCTTATGAGGAGTTACTTAACAAATAACACAGTGGGAATGGCTATAACATTCAAAACTTCGTTTTAAATGTATCATATAAGCTTTTGGACAGCGGAATTTAAGCCCTTAGATATTTTTTTAGCTTCACGCTGTATCCCGCATATAGAAGGGTAAACAGAGGGAACCAGTCCAGTCAGTTCCCCAGTCCAATATAGAATCAAATATTAGACAATCATTAACATTCGTGATTGTGACCGAAAATATTATGTCGATAAAGAATTAAATCGGAGTGAATTATTACTAAAATATCTCCATTTACTAAACAGAGAACTATGCAATTAGTTTACGCTTTCGTAATATAAGAACTGAACAAATTTCAAATGTGATGCAAAATATTTATAAACAAGGTAAAAAGGCATGGAAATAAGGTAAAAAAACCCAAATAATTTTCGTAACTATCCCATACGCTAATGATTTATGTTAGAACAATAACACTACATTGTATCAGTAATATTTCGTAATAGAAAATAATAGATCTAAATATGTATGTATATGTTGAGGTCGTGTGACTGGTTGTGGGTTCGATCTGCACTCGACGAAATGAAATATTTATTTAAATTTATATTGCCATTTCTTCGCTCAGGACGAAATGAAATATTTATTTAAATTTATATTGCCATTTCTTCGCTCAGGTATTGCGGCAAAGCGCGGCGTTAAATTCCGCCACTTAGCGCGCAATGCCTTGAGAAATCGGTGGAAAGTGGGGAACGGAATGTCTTAACACTAGGTTCCCTCTGCCTACCCTGATGTGTGCGGGATACAGCGTGAAGCGGATTTAATTTAGATTTAATGTATATACAGGGAAGGTGCTTACTGATTGATAGACAGACTTCATCTAAAAATTAATGGGTCGCATAACATACATTTAGTATCAATCGACAAAGTGAGAATGATTTTTAAAATAAAGGGCCAAATTTTGGGTATAAGGATATTTTATTTTTTGGTATATTATAAAAAAAACCAATTGAAAATTACAGTTTGTGACAAACATTTTCATGTTTCATCAATGTTGTCATCTAATAAATGAAAAACCATAAATTTCAGTCGGCTTAGTGTAACATGATTAAATGAGACACATATCAAACGATACAAAAATATCAATATTCGATGGAAAAACACGCAAAATATTTTTTCGAGCATTTCATATTAGTAGTTATAGATAAATATTTTTAAATGTTGAATATCTCGGAAGCGGTAAAATTTCAGTCTACAGTATATGGGGTAAAAGTAGTTGGAAATGACCTCCTTTGTCACCTGTATCAGTTAGCACATCTATCGACCAATCAACCTGTATAATAGTATAGGGAGACAAAGTACGACTGGAGAAACGATGAATGTGAATTCGATTCCCACTCGTGGCAATGAATTAATTTGATTTCCTTGCTCTAGTTGAAAACGTGACAATGTGCGATATTGAGTTCCTCCAACATATATCCATCTGTCTCAAACAGACAGACAGTAGCGAACAGAGTGTCTTTACACTCTAGATTTTCGCTAAAGAGAAAAATACCAAAATCAATCTGAAAAAAAAAAAAGGTAAAATTATGTAACAAAATTTAGAAATACCTGTAAAATCCAGATTTGTTTTCGGCATTGTCCTTAATACTTTTCTTAGTGTCGACCTCGCTGAGAACAACGAAGAAATGGTGGCACTTATCACATTTGACGAATCTCGTGGAGCTCACGAAGGTCTCTACGTGAGTGCAGGGGTCACCACACTTTGGGCATGTCAGTACACCACTGCCGCCGGACTTCTTACCGCCAGATGACGAGCCTAAAGGTTGGGATAAAAGAAACTGTTCAAAATATTTGTAAAACTTGACGGGAAGTTTATTTACTATTCAGGATTTTCCTGAGTGTCTTAGCAATAGGTTATCTCTATCTACATCAAAAAATACCAAAGTTTGTTATGTCATTTGATTTTCACGCAATTCTCAATTTACGCAATAAAATAAAATAAAAATCATCAACCAAAGGCCATCCCGGCTCTGTGGCACAAGGGTGCGACTGCAGACGTGACGGGTTGTTGTGGCTTCGATTCTCGTTAGGGGGAGGAGTTAGGGGGGGATCTAGAATTAAAATATTAAATATATATATTTTTTAAATATATTTAATATTTTAATTCTAGATTTTTTTATCCATTTGGGTCTGAAGAATGAGACATAGGGCGATGAAGCCCAATTTTGTTGTTGTTGCCAATGTTTTTTATAATAATAATAAAATTTCAATGATATTCTATCTAATAATATTGCCATTTTTGCGCTGACATTTAATATTATAGCATCCACAACGTAGGTCATCGTCCCCTTGTTCGGCCCACAAAGCTATACACAAAGATTACTATCAAAATTAATGTTTTAAAACAACAATCTGTGTCAGCAATCGCTTTATAATGAGTTGCGTGTGAATCATCATTTTAGAACACGATTCATATCTATACTAAAACTGAAAAGTTTGTTTTGTTCAATGCACCAATCTCAGGAACTACTGGTTCGAATTAAAAATGCTTCTTGTGTTGGATGACTCAATTATTGAAAAACGTTATGTTAGGCAATAGCCAAATTTAATATTATAACTAATAAAATGCGGTGCGGTCGCAGTTATTTCTGGGACTTAAAATATGTCATGTACTACGCGGGCGACGCCGCATGTAAAAGCTAGTTAATACATATTTTTCATAGAAATAATGACTACGGATTTTGGAGGCCAGTCGTGGCGCGTAGGCAGGGCGCTTGTAAACGCGACAGGTTGTGGGTGCAATTTCCATTCGAGAAAATGAAACATTAATTTTTTTAATTTCCTCGCTCTGGTAAAAAGGGAAAGTGCGGTGTTTAGTTTCGTGAAGTTAAAAAGTTTAGTTGCGTGAAGCTATAAACAAAAGATTTCTAGGTCTCAACGGCGTCATATTACTGTCCAATTAATAACACTTCAGACTCACCAGAACAGAACGTTTTTCCTTAAAAATCCACTCTACGCAAATTGTCTAAAAATAACAAAAAAAGAAAAAAAAAACAAGACAGTATTTAGAACAACTAGGTAAATTTATATTTAAATGGTTCTTTGTGAGTTATCTCTATTTCACCTACTTTGAATTTGAAAGCCCGCCTACCTCGGGCGAGCTTTCGTTTCACTTGCTGGGACCGAGTTAGCGATGGTCCGCAGCCTTGTAAGATATTCATTTAATATTTAATCGGAAATATCCTTATTTTATTGTATTATGTAATGTAATTTGAGCGCTATGGTTGTTAATTCAATTTTGTTTAAGTTTCTCACAGCGTTAAATATATTTTTTAAAATTAAATTAGCCGAAATTTTGGAAATCCGCTTTTTTTCGCTCACTATAGACAAACAGTAAGACAAATGTTCCTATTATATGGAAGACTTAATGGCAACCATTGTCTAAACAGAACTGGAAAATCAAAAACATAGGTTTTTATGTATAAGTACGTTTGAAAATTGAATCCACAACCACCAAACAAGGACAGGCACGTTTCATTGATGGCGTTAACTACATTACATATTCACAGAAGCCTAACCCATTATCGTAAAGATTCATTGGTTTAAGCAACACACACCTCAATCAAAGGTTGATGAGATTTACGTTTGTTGATCTTTGAAACTAGCGATCCGCTGGCGGCTTCGTCCGCTTGAACTATATAATCATTAATTTACTAATCTGCATTAGAGTACTTTTGTTTTGTAATAATAACATAATTTTAATAACAATGTCTATATATTACCGTAGCGTTTGGCGCTCCGTTCTCTCTGACTACCCCGCTAGGGATAAATCGCTTATTTTATATATATATATATATATATATATATATATATATATATATTGAAATGTGAAATTTCAGCTAATTCTATTTTATTTTTGTCAATTTTGTTGAATGGTATAACGTTTTTATTTATTACTTGACTATTGAAATGAAACAAATACTAGTTGTTAAGGAAAGCTTGCCAAATTACAAAAATGAAAACTGCAATTAAATCGTGCATGTATTAATGTGAACAAACGCACAGACAAACATAGAATAATTTTAAAATCATTGTACTTGCTTCTATAATATTAAGTTAATAAATGCCACCAATAACATTTTTACTTATATCTCTTCCATGTACAGACAGAAGTACACGCATTCAGAAGAACTCCCTCATTTATCAACATAGCCACAGAGATCAGATACTAGACGACATAGTGAGCTTATAATACATGTCTTCCACTCTTGGTCCATCAGGTACACGTATTTCTCAAAGTCCATTTGCATCAAAATCACAAATCATTGGATACCATCAAACAATTCCCACCTACACCACGATCCCATCTAAATACAACACGCAACTACCTATAACAAATCTAAATGGACATTTTTATTAATCGCCTACGTCTTTATTAGAAAGTAAAAGAAATCTCGAGGCCAGTCGTGGCGCAGGTTGTTGGCAAGTTGTTGGTTCCATTCCCACTCGAGGAAATTAAATATTTAATATTTTCATTTCCCTTGGTCTGGTAACAACAAAGTGTTGAGTTCCGCCACTCGACACGCAATGCCTCCAAAGTTTGGTGGAAACGGTAACGTAAGTGCCTTAACATTAGGTTCCTGGGTTCCCTCTACTTACCCTGCTATGTGCGGGATACATCGTGAAGCTAACAAAAAAAATCTAAAATACATACATTAATCTAAAATAACTAATAACCTACTATATCGGCAAGATACCAAAAAATAATACGTTACATAAGGCTTTTACAATCTTGACCTTTACAGAAGATTATTGTTGAATCACGAGACAAGAACAATGGAAAATTAACCTTGCGTTGCAAAAGTAAAGGTTGCTTTCAACTTGACAACATGTGTAGGGTGAAAATAATGTAAAAAACTATTATATGGTGTTATTTAATTATAAATTTATAAAAAACGTTAAGAAATATCTCAATATTTATCGTTTAATTGGAGGACCACCTTCTGTGTCGATTCTTACACAGAAGGTGGACTGCTAATATAGCCTCTTTATCTTTTATCTTTAACTAATTGACTATTCTACAAAAAACAAGAACTACATATCTCTTACTTACTTCACACATTCATACACACTATACCATACAGCTACTTCCATTTCACCATGCTGGCAAAGCCAGATAAATGCTAGTAGGTATGTTTTTTAGTTTCACGCTGTATCTCGCACATAGCTGTGTACGCAGACGGAATCTGGGTACCAAGTCACTCTGTTCCCATTAAAACACTTCCGTTCCCCACTTTCCGCCGAATTCTTCGGCATTGGATGTTGAGTAGCGCTCGAGGAAGCTTTACCTCGTTACTAGAGCAATGAATTGAAAATATTAAATGTTTCATTTCCTCGAGTGGACATCGAACCCACAACCTCCAGCCGCGTTTAGAGCCGGGTCGCCAAGTAAATTAACAAATGAATATCTAAGTAATGAAAATGTAATGCATTACATAACTTCCAATTAAATATCCATACATTGGTATTATTTTAACGCCAATCGGTAGGAAGTAGGATACCTATACAACATTGAACACGCACAGTAACTCTTGCTTATTTAGATAGATTTTTGACTTTGTCGCATCTAATTGTACGTATATAAGTATAAAGCAGGGATAATAAAGAAAACTACGAGTTAAGACGCAGACACTCAGTTCTTCACTTTCCGTCTACTTTACGTATTAACTGGTTTGAATTAATAAATATTTCAGAAATAAGAATATAAATAAGAATTTAAATAAATATTTCATCTCTTCGAATAGGGATCGAATCCACAACCAGTCGCATTAACAGCCACACTTTGTGCCCCTGCGCCATGACTGGCCTATGCCTATTCAAACATAGTCGTTTCCAATCGCCTAATTGAGCAACATCCACGTGTTCGCTTGTCCAACGTAATGTAACCACTTTAACATTACATATATTAAATGTATGAATGCATGTTTTATATTAAAACTGTTTCATAGGAGTTACGTGTATAACTCAACACGCGATGATCAAAGTAGGGCTCACTTGGAAGAACACTAAAAAAGATCAGCTTCACGCTGTATCCCGCACACAGCAAGGTAGGCAGAGGGAACCTAGTAAACCTAGTGTTAAGACACTCCGTTCCCCACTTTCTGCCGAATTCTGGAGGCATTGCGTGTTGAGTGGCAAAACTCAACGCCGCGCTTTGCCTCGACACCAGAGCGAAGGAATGGAAATATAAATTTAAGTCTCGAATTAATTCGAGTCTCTTATCGTTTGGCAAGGGCGAATACTATTTTTTAAATATACTGGTCGGTTTCCAGGAGGCGCGGGTTTGAGTCCCGCTACGTTCAATTTTTTATATGTTTTCTAAATAAGTATTTTTCTTTCCTAAGTGTGGAATAACACTTTAAAAATGTTTAAAAATATGGAATATAACGCCACATATATGTTATTGTATAATTACGTGATGTATCTAAAATGGGCGAAAATATAGAAAAGAATAATTTTGAGAGAATGATAAATAAAAAAGATAAAAAAGAGAATCGGTATCGGTAATCGGTAAAAGTAGAACGATATTATTTTGTCTGTAGTTACCAGGCAAAATTGCACAGAATGTATCAATACAAACAAGATATTTTTAAACATGATAATTTCATAAAAACAACGCTATGATTAAACAAGTCGCGTATTATAAAGAAATAAAATGTTAAAAGAAAAGACGACGCCACTCAGGAAAATTGAGAATTATCAATTCTTAATGTATTTTCTATAGGTATGTTAAATTTTTAATGTATGTCTCACAAAATTCGTATGGCAACGTAACAAAACAGGATTTAACTACAGTCCACGCAAACTAAATTTCTAATTTATTAGCCTTTTAGGTAAAAAGAACAAAAGATAAAAACAAAATCATGAAGCCTCTTTGAGTTATTAGAGATTATAAGAATAAATCAGAAGCTATGATTAAATAATATAAGTTACATTATGATATTAAAAATCGTAATATTTATTTAGATTTAACTAAGAATTAGCGTGTAACGTGTTTACCAGATGTTTTATCTGTTATAAGAAAAAATAAGAACACGCACAACTAACAAATCAAATTTTTGCGTGATTATCCGAACTCAAACTTGGAGAAATGTTTTTACGTAATGTGAGTAATAAGTATATGAGACCAAAAAGAACCTAAAAGAAATCATTTAAGAGGATAAACAATTGTTTTCCTTATATGTACGTAGTTTTATTTATTTAATTTTTATCTTGTCATAATAAATATAACTTTGTTTGTTTACTCATCTATGATATAAACTAGTGACAAATTTATATACCAAAATATTAGATAGAATAACAAATAAAGACATGCCTTCGAGGAAGCTTTATTCTATGTTATATTACGTTAATCATTTAAATGTACCTCAATTATTTCAATTGGACCAAGGAAGTTAACGAGGGGCTAAAAGCTATAGCTACCTTCTCCAGTCCCCAAATCCTTGGCATTGTGCGGAGGTCCGGGCGGCTGCTCTGTGGGACTCTTGCATAGAACTGTGCTGGTGCCCAGCGGCCGAGCACAAGTACGTCGTAAGCTGCGACATGTATGTGCACCACCTGGGAATACAAATGAATAATTTTAAACAGTTGACCAAATAATTAATAAGAAAATTTTATATTAGAAATTATTGAAATATTTAATTTTATAAAGCTGAAAGTTTGTTTGGACGCGTTATCTCAAGTATTCGTATCGTATTCTTCGAATTTCGAATTCAAATTTCGAAATTCGAATTCAAATTGAACATTTATTTTTGTGTTGGATAGTACATTTATCAAGGAAGGCTATAGACTATCTTTATTGCATAATGTTAATCGTTTCGATGTAGCCTACAGTAACTGCGGTTAGATCTACTCGTATCGAGAGAACCACGAATGGCTCATGTGTGACAGCAAATAGTAATAATAAAACATTTTTTAAAAATAAGAATAAAAGATTTTTTTTAAAAAAGAAAAGAAGATAAGTACCACTTTGTATATACATTAAATAGTATAGTAATCGTTATTAGTAAACGTATCACTATCATATGAGTAGCAGTAGGCTGAAAACAATTGTGAGTTCGATTCCCAATCGGAGCAATGAAATATTGGATATTTTCATTTCTTCGCTCTGGTAACAAGGCAAAGCACAGCGATTAGTTTTGCCATTCAACAAGCAATGCCTCGAGATTTCGGCGGAGAGTGATAAATGAAAAGTATTTAAATGGGAAATTGGGAACGAAGTGTCTTAACACTAGATTCCCTCTGTCTGCCTGATTGCTGCCGCTCTACTGCAAATATAATAACGTTTTGTTTTTAACTGTTTTAAGCAAAATATCATTAAATCATGATCTTAGATGCATTAGCCTAATTTTTTCCAATGGACCAATTTGCTGTTGACCTAAACAGGTTTTTACAGCATCATCGGGTGGGGAAAGGCAAGAGTACAAAAGACCTCGGAGGGCAATGGAGGGTCAGCGATCGTTACGATCGATAGAGGTTCCCAGCGATCAATTAACTTATAAGGAGGTAATTATAATGTTTAGTCTTAACTATTTTTTACCCCCTTAGGTTGTGGATACATCCACGACACCATTGTATCTGATTTGAAACGTATCATATTAAGTATGATAGTAGTGAGTTCAAATTTCCCTCTCTCGAGGTTCATATTTGTATTTATAATAGCTTTTCTAGTACATTTGAATGAAAATATAGAATCTATGTATAGTGCTTGTTAGGTTAGGATTATGTAAAAACTTTACAGAATCTAATTTATAATTTAAAAAAAAATTTTGTAATTGTCTGAAAATGGACGATTTCAATGAAATTTTCGTTCCATATCTATTAGGTCTTGGTAGGATTTAGAGTAGATATATTTGATATTAAAGCGCACCTGTTATAGAACCATAGTGGTCCAGCTAAACTATAAGAAATAATTAAATGCCGCCTCAGCAATATTGTTTCAAATATTATTTCCCCGAAACACATTTGAAAGGTTACAAACAAACACATTTCCAAAAACTAACAAATTAATATATATACAATAATAACTATTTATATGACAAATTAACTTATGTTTCGACCCAACATACCCACAAGCCACCG
>DWLH01002764.1:0-10368 GCA_018249795.1 Heliconius telesiphe telesiphe | reverse complement strand
ACCAGAGCGAAGAAATGGAAATATAAATTTAAGTAAATATTTTATTTCCTCGAGTGGGGATCGAACCCACAACCAGTCGGTTTTACAGTCACACTTTGTGCCATTGCGCCACGACTGGCCTTAATAACTTATAATTAATCAATTTGTATTCTTTTAACAGTGTAATAAAATAAAGAAGTTTTTTTTTAAACTGTTTATTAAACGTTCTATAACATATCGATGCAGTCGTGGGAATTATATATTGCGTTTTTTTTTTCATTTTTTATCTTACAAAATAGGGTTGGCAAATGGAACATGGGAACCTAGTGTTAAGACACTTCGTTCCCCATTAAAGCACTCTTAGGTAACAAGACAAAACGCAGCGTTGTCGCCAGGACGGCGGACTCAACAACAAAAATATAACCTTTCTGGTCATACTTCCAAAAGGGCTTGTTTAAATACATCAAGAAACTGCTAATTAGTATTCTAGGTACTACAATACTAGAAATTAGAAGTTTCAAGAATTCATATTGAATAGATAATATTATTTGAAGTTGGTCATAGCTTTAGATCAAAGAGCTTCAATATCTGAAATATAGATATAGGATTGTATTAAGTTTATATCGCATTGGGGCAGGTGTCTGTCTGTAAGCGCGACCGTCATCGGTTCGATTCTCATTCGGGGGATTATATATAAGCGAAGTAGAACGTTATTATACAATACACTCTAGCGTCCAAATAGCGTCCCGTAGCAGTTATGGTTTTTCTGAGATTTGATATTCGGCTTTAGTTAGGGGATGGGGGCAATTATGAGTTTATTATTACACGAGGAGGAATAAAATATTGTGACAAAGCGCGGCGTTTACCACTGCCAGTCTACAAGCAATCACAAAAATAGATTTCTGCCGCTCCTCAAGTTGGACGCCGCAGGATAAAAAACAATATTAACATTTTTTTATTTTTTCAGTTTCTCGTGCACAACGTTGAGTTCTTTCATATTAGGCGGTGTGTGGAAAACGGGAGGTCTTTGTACTAGGTTCCCTCTGGATACGTACTACGGGTTAAAATATTTTTTAGCATAAAGAAAAAAAAATGTTTTACTTATTTTTTGGACAAAAATCAACTTCAACTTCATTTCTCCCTTACAATTGCAATTTCATTTCCAAACTTCAGTTAAGTTTAATAAAACCCATTCCGTACCCTTCTAAGGCCTTTAATTTGAGACAATTTAGACCAAGTCTTGTATTTCGTAAAAATGTTTTGAACCTTAACCCTTTACTTCTAAGGTTCATATTTCTTTAGCAAAAAATAGAAATCTTTAACTGGCAAAAATGGTAAATTTGAACGACATTGGTCCAAATGATCCTTAAATTCCGATTTACAGTTATCAAACTGTTATGAAGCCAGTTTGTCTAAATATGGGTCGGGAGTTCGATTATTACTCTATGTAAAATATTATTTATATTTTACACTGTATGAAAAAAAGTCAGCAACTACGAAAATTATTTTAATGCAGTTTTCACTAATCGACACCAGACAGTGTGATTAAAGAGCTTTACGCTGTATCCCGCATGTAGCATGGTAGCCAGCGGAAGCCCAGTGTTAAGACACTCCGTCCGCCATGTACTCCATCATTTTCAAGACATTGCATGTTGAGTAGCGGAACCCATTGGTTTATTTTGTTGAAAATTTTTTGGAGAATGCAACATGTAATGTTTCGAAAATTGAATGGAATGTGGCGAACGGCGGTGACGAACTAGGTTCACTGTGTTGTGTGGGGGAAAACGTCAAGGAGAAAAAAATGTGTGAAAGATGCGTGAAAATAAAAAAGAAATGAAGCAACAAATCCCCGTACCTTTGATCTATTGAAATGTATTCATGAATAATAAACGTTGTAATGTCTGAATATATGAATTTTTAGCAAACTTATGCTTGCAACGGATGTCTGTTATATTTTTTATTTATCCGATTTTAAGGTTCCTCTAGTTGGTCCGTTTGAAAAGAATATATATTTCAAGATCACATGGAGCTGACAAGCTGAAACAATGTCAAATATCCAGGCCCGCAGTCCCTTGGAACTAAGGTTCAACTACGGGGTACAAGTTAAAAATAAATAATAAATATTAGTTAATTTCATAGAAATAGTGCATACGCCTTTAAACTGCAACTTGTATTTTTTATATATTCTAATTCCCATTGATCAACATCGTCAATCATGATATTGGTACGGAACCTTCCAACCGTCAATCGCGCCTTTATTCAGCGTTTCTTTTTCAGTATTTTGATAGGGGGGGTCTTGTGTCTGATTGACGCCATTTTCCTATTTAGAAATATTTTGATTGAAAATGAACATATTTTTGATAATAATACGGAATGATTTTGAATTTACTATATAGGGACAGACAATTTATGTCCCAACACGCAGTGTCAATTTTTTCTGTGTATCTTATAATCCAAAAAATAATCAGCTTCACGCTGTATCCCGCACACAGCAGGGTAGGCAGAGGGAATCTAGTGTTAAGACACTCCGTTCCCCACTTTCTGCCCAATTCTGGAGGCATTGAATGTTGGGTGGCAGAACTCAACGCCGCGCTTTACCTCGACACCAGAGCGAAGAAATGGAAATATAAATTTAAGTAAATATTTCATCTCCTCGAGTGGGGATCGAACCCACAACCAGTCGGTTTTACAGTCACACTTTGTGCTACTACGCCACGACTGACCTTATACATTTAAAAATTGTAGTAAAAATACATAGCGTACTAAACGTCCGGTGGACGACCTAAAGAGTTTGGCAGGAAGGGGATGAATACGAAGAGCTGAAGATTGAGTGTGGTGGCGAGAATTGGGAAAGGCCTATGTCCAACAGTAGACGATCGATGGCGATGTCGATGATGATGATGATGAACTTGGTGATAAGACACTTTGTTTTTTTTTAATATAGGAAAGACTTTCTGTTGATTATTGGCACCCAAGCCCAACCTTATTGACTGTAAGCGCGGTGATTATGGGGTCGCTTTCTACTTGTAATGGTTAAATATTAATGGTTTAGTTTCAGCCGAGAACTAAAACTTATTAACATACACATATTAAATGTAAGAGCCCGGATAAGGCTGGACCTGCCTAGTCTGGAGGTTATTGGCCTGCAACCGCTGAATACCACCCAAGCTCAAGGGGCTGATTTATAAGAGCATAATCGGTTCTCTATTGTGACAGCGAATGAAAATGAAGTCGCTGAAGTGGATGTTCGAAGTAACGCGGTCTGACCGGTCCGTGACGAAACGGATAAGCTCCAAGAGCATCGTCTGGGATAGTATGTCCATGTTATACGTGGGTCGCGGGAATTATATCGAAGGGAAAGAAGCCAGGGTTGGATGCAGTATATGAGCCAATGGACTGACCAACGAGGATTTTGAAAATTGTTCAAAGTGAGATTGAGGCAAATCTTAGCAGTAGAAGCCACGTAGAAGAAGAACGTATTAAAATCTTTATGTTAGACTCTTTAAAAAAAAAAAATCTCAATTATCCAATCTATCTATCTATCCGTAATCAAAATAATCCGAAACTAACGCATAATCTGTTATAATTTAAATATCTGTAACTGAAACAGAATAAGTATTTTTCTAGCACCTGTATCCTATATCATCCACATCTGGGACACGGATCGTAATCACGTACACAGTACCGTAACAATGGCTATCAAGTATTTTTTTTTTCATTCAATTTATTATAATATCACTTATTGTACTTGTTACAAAGTTAAAATTGAAAAAGGTCTCGAAGGACCGACGTCCGGTCGAAAATTTGTCAATCCAATCTAATAATTTCCCTAGTGTTTTAACAGAAAAAAAATATATGTAAATTTTTATTTAAATGGATAGAGAATTAAGTCACTATTTATTAGACGGTGATTTTTGAAATTTTGGAACGATTTGTTTTAGTTGCTTCGATTTGATAGCAAGATAAAGCGTGGCGTTGAGTTCCGCCACTCAACCGCGGTGGAGCGCTGTAAACGGTGATGGAATTTTTTAAGATTATCGATGATTGTGGATTCGATCTGTACTCCGGGGGAATTAATTATTTTCATTTTCCATGCTCTGGTTAGAAGCAAGCAATGTCTTGAAATTGAGGCGGAAAGTGGGGAACGGGACATCTTAACACTAGATTCCTCTACTAAAAAAAGCGCGTCTACCTTCACCCTTCACCTCCAAGGCCGGTAACGCTCCGCCTACAGCTCCTCTGATGCTGCACGCGGTCGCGGGCGGCGGTGATCACTTACCATCAGATGACCCGTACGCGAGTTCGACTTGTCTTTTTAATTAACAAAATACCTGCATGCGGAATACAGCGTGAAATTAAAAAAAAAGGATATATGTGATAATCGAAATGTATTTAGCGTGGACATACAGTTATGAAATTTGGGCCTATATAAAAAATATTCGGGCGAATGGACAACCTTTTCCTTTTTTAAAGTCGGTTGAAAGTGAGAACATCTTTTTTGCAGTTAGTTAAAAAGGCAGCAATTTAGGGATCTCATTTCTGGTGAAAAGTTTTAACAATGTTTTTCCTTGTAACTATGAAACTAAAAGTAGTACATCTACTTAGGCCATCTATGGTTTTCATCATCAGTTACACGTCATCAAATTGTGATTTCCGAAAGCAAACACACGAGTCTTTACAAAAAAATACTCAAATCCTTAAGTGTGCCTGTAAAATTTAAAGAGTTCCTCCGATTTCACTTGAGGTTCCCACCATCTCTGAGGTATACCCATTCAAACAAAAAAAGAATTATTCAAATCGGTCCAGGCGTCTTCGAATAATCGCTGAACATACATAAAACAAAGATTTCGCCAAATTGAGAGCCTCCTTTTTTTTGAAAGTCGGCTAAAAATGCTACTAAATGTTGCCGATCTGCCACTTTTAATTCTCAAAAACCATACCAGAACAAGAAAGGAATATCTGTCGTTTTATTTTACGCAATTACCTATTTTCTATAATAAACTTAAATAACATTCAAATTCACCGCCAACACCTACGACTCGATTTCGTGAATGACGCGCGTGTGATGTTGTCGCTTTGATATGTCAGTGTCCGTGTGCGTCTTTTTTAACAGATGGCGTTTTATTTTACAACGAAATTATTTTTATTTATTTTGTTTGAAAAAAGAAACTTTTTTATTTTTGGAAAAATCTCTTTCGTATAATCTTAATACAAATTAGGCTTTTATAGAGTACTTAAAACTGTGCTTTTATTTAAAGTAGTGAAGACAAAAACACTCTGTATAGTATACTATAGCATTTTAGCAAATCGATAAAAACAAAACTATTTTTCAATTTATGCTTCAGTGAAGTATAATTGAAATGTAAATACTGTAACGTATAACAAACAATGATGAGTTTCAAATTCACTCGGAAACAATAATTTATATAATCTATTTAAATAAATTCTTGTTTCTGAGTGACAGACGGACAACGCACACACGCCACTACTAAGAAAGTATAAATTACCACTTTTAGTGATGATGGTTAGGGAGTGTAGAAGAAATTAAGATGATTCTGCCTAATCAATGTAAGGTTTTTTTAGGTTTAAGCTGTAACCCACACATAACAAGGCAGATAGAGGAAACATGGCAACCTAGTTGTAAGACAGTCCGTTTTCATAAAGACACGTCCGTTCCCCTGAATTCTGGAAGCGTTGCATGTTGATTGGTCGCGCACAGTGGCACGCTTATATCCCTGCGCCACGACTGGCCTCAACATATTAAAACATCATAGGCGACAAACGCGGCGAATGTAGTTTCGAGTCCCAAAATTTAGATAAAAAATGAAGAACGGAGGGTCCTAATATTAGGTTTTCTCTCCCTACCCTGCTAAATACTGTGACACAACTACAGAACCCCAAGCGGTTAACCATACCACGGAACCAGACAAACTCAATTATTTAGGTTATTTTAACTCGCGGGTAACTGACATCGTGTTAATTTTGTAGGTCAAACCGTGAGGTTGCATTATTTACACGAATTTACATAGAACTGGTGATGAGGCGTTAACAAGGGGTTATACAGGTGTCGAGAAATATGAATACTTACTTGTATGGCTGATAGTGGTGGCTGATGGTGGTAGTTGTGGGTTCCAATAAAAATTTGGGTGCTTTTTTAATTTACTTGTTTCGTCCACTTTTCTATGATAATATTTTTAAAATTTTTAAGGTGTTATTCAACACTTGGAAAAGAAAAATACTTATTTAGAAAACGTATAATAATTTTAACGTAGCGGGATTCGAACCCGCGCCTCCTGGAAACCGATTAGGCGGTCGGATCACTAATCCATACGTTCTCATCAAGCTACGTCAAAATTTTTATACGCTTGTTACAACTTATTTATGTTGTTAGCATCTCTGTAGGGAGATTTTTATAAATTTCGGCTACTTAAATATAATTAGCAAGAATTATCGTCTGACAAGAGAGAATGCCATTTATTAAATATTTTTAACATCAACAACACGTTCAAATTTTTATACGTTTGCTAAATAAATATTTTTCTTTCCTAAGTGTATTCCACACTTTAAAAATGTTTAATTATTTTATTGGCTTTTTTATATATATATTTTTGGACACATAAAAAGTATGAAAAAGTTAAATCCTGAAAGAACAATAAAATTTAACATAGCTCTTAGAAATATTCTTGAAAATTAACTAAGTATGACATTCAATCTCCCTTCCTGTATTCATTTATTTTTATTTTTATTTAATTTATTATTTTTTTTATTTTATTATTTGTATTATTTAAATGAGGTTGTCATGTGAGTGTAAGCGCGACGATTGTGAGTTTAATTCTCTCTGGGTAATGAACAATACAACGCGGCGTTGGGTTCCAACACTTAACATACTATATATTGAAATAATTAACGCTAACTTAACTACCGAGCTACGGAGCTACGAACGGGCTAACGGAGTATCTTAACATTAGGTACTCTTTGCCTATCCTGCTAAATTCGGAGTACAACATGAAAGTAAAAAAGCATTTTAAACACCAACGGTAAAAAAATCAAATCAGCTTCACGCTGCACACAGCAGAGTAAGTAGAGGGACCCTAGTGTTAAGACACTTCGCTCTCCACTTTCCGCCGAATTTTGGAAGCTCACGCTTCCAAACGCTTGCTTTAACATGAAAGCGAAGAAATGGAAATATAATTTTAAATCAATATATCATTTCCTCGAGTGGCGACCGAACCCACTACCAGTCGCGTTTACAGTCACACTTTGTGCTCCTCCGCCACGACCTGGTCTTTACTTTTAAGGATACCCATATTGGTGCAGATATCGTCAATGAACAAGCAATTTAAAAGATTACAAGGCAAAGTATTCTAACATATTATTTTATATAAAATAAAGAATTATATTTATATATTCTTTTCCCACCATACAAAACGATCGAACCTGGAGATCCTTGGAGATGAAATCATCTTCATTTCAGACTTTTTAAAATTTACGCTGTATTACTCATTTAGTAGGATTAGCAGAAAGCCTAACACTGTTCCCCATCCACTACCAAACTTTTGAGAGCGTGCTTCGTCTTGTAACCAGAGGGATGAAAATGAAAATAATGCATTACACCCGAATAGAAATCCGGAAAATATACGAAGTACAATAAAAAACCAACATCGAACCGAAGTTAACCAAGTATAAAATAAACACAACATATTTTCTTATTTATGTATAATACAACATCCAAACTTTGCGTTAATTGCAAATAGTTGGTTGAAATTGTAAACAATTTTAGTGAAAGGCTTCAAAACAATCTCGGGCCCTGAATCCCGGGATCCCGGGATCCCGTTTGAATATTAATAAGAGCGGGATTAGACCAGCCCAAACTTGGAGTTGGGGTGTTTCTGACTAATAAAATTGTTTTCTTAATACTAAGAAAGTTTACGTTTTGGACACTTTTAATGGAAGTTTTTGGTAACAAATGCTGATGGGATTTTTAAATTGGCCAATTGCTTTTTGTGATTCTGTTGTGATATTTTTACCTCTCATTACTTTTATGTTTGTAGGATAAGCTAAGAAAGAACACAGTGTTAAGACATTCTGTTCCCCACTTTTACTCCGAATTCGAAACCAACAAAATATGGCAATTTATTTGTTTTTTACATAATAGTAACAGTTGCCCACACACCACCCGAATTCGAGACATTGCATGTTGAGCGGCGGAACTCAACGTAGTGCTTTATTTTATCACATGTTTAGTAGGCCAGTGCAATGTATACTAATTAAACATAAGCATCAAGGTCGGTATGGCACAGCGGTAGTGGGTTCAATTCTCAGTCGAAGGAATGACTTATTTTTTATTTCCCCGCTTTGGTAATGTTGGTAAAGGGCGATGTTGAGTTCCAACAACATTCAACTTAATACGGCATCTCTCAAAAGCTAACAGCGCGTGAAGAATAGAGTGTCTTAACACTAGGTTCCCTCTGTTTACCCTGCTATATTCGAAAGCTTAAACAAAAGAGGAAAACCTAGTTTTATACAATCATTATATGTTTCTCAAAATTTAAAGCTATTTCATCGAACACGTGTTCTTGAGTAACTGCGCCACAATAGCCTTGCCGTAAAACCACCTCATTTTGTTTCCAAAAAATGTTTTTTACTTTAAAACCTGGCGGTAACAAGCATTCTCTAAAGATGTCCGAGCCATTACACTTATCCCGTTAATTCCCAAAAAAATTGTTTGTCGCATTACGCTGGTATTGTTTTTGTTGAATTCTTTTCTTTGTAGGCCACGTGACTATAAATGTAACTGTTGTGGGTTCGATTACGACTAGGGGGAACTGATTATAATGATTTATTGTCATTTCCTCGCTCTGGTGGACAAAGCTTAGCTTGAAATGGGAAATAGAATGTGTTGACACTAAGTTCTTTAAGCGTATCCTACATAATTAAGATAATTAAAAAATTAAATCAGCTTCACGTTGTATCCCGCACACAGCAGGGTAGGCAGAGGGAACCTAGTGTTAAGACACTTCGTTTCCCACCTTCCGCCGAATTTTTCGAGGCACTGTGTTTTGAATGACGGAATTCAATGCCACACTTTTGCATTGGTGCCAGAGCGAAGAAATAAAAATATTAATAAATAATATTTTTTTCCCTCGAGTGGGACCCACAACCGTTGCGTTACGGTCATACTATTGTATCACTGGACCACGACGGCCTCTACTTAAGGTAATTGATAGGCAATAGTACGGCTACACAATACAAAGCGCGGCGTTAAGTTGCGGCTCTCAACACGTATATGAAATTGTGTGGTGCGTGGGGAACGGAATGTTTTAGCACTAGGTTTCCTCTTTCTATCCCGCTATTTGCGGAAATAAAGCTGCTCTTCTTTTGAGCTGTGTAAAAGCTACCTATATGGTCTTGGAATACGTGGAAACATATTTTTTATAGTAATCTTTGGGGTTTGGAAATGAATTAAAATATATTTTTTTGTAATTTTTTTATATTTTTTACAGCTTTACGCTGTATTCCGCATTTTACAGGGATAGTCTAGTATCAAAACATTCCGATTTATCGCTTTCCGCCCGATTTTGAAATATTGGTGAGTGAGTTTTAGTTTAAGTTTGTGCATATAAGTATAATTTTGAAGTGCATTTTATTATTTTTTAAATTAATTTATTTTGTTCTTTTAATTTTGATTTAAAATTATTGTTTGTTGTTACTTGTCCACTGTTGAATGAAGGTCCCAATATGGGACGGAATTCATCTAACCATTGTCGGGATATAAAAACGACTTGCTTCCCGAGTGAAAATCGAACTGACGACCGTCGCGTTAATAGTAAAAAAACCCTGCTCAAATTAACCTGAAAATAGTCACTTATTTAACCCAATTTCAACTTTTAAACATTTAGTAAGCAAAAATCCTATTTTCCATGAAAACTTCAAGCTTCTCCAAGTAAATTATCATTTCAAAATAAAACGCTCATAAAACCTTCAACTCGCGATGGATCCGACGTTTGGAAAAATGTTTTTAGGAATTAAAGTTAAATAGATAATTGTAAGGCGTCGTGGCGCAGAGGCACAGGCGTGCTACTGTAAGCGCGGCGGTTGTAGCTTCGATTCCCACTCGGGGGAATGAAATAGTGGGGAACGATGCCTTGATAGGAGTATGTGTCTTAAAACTAGGTTCTAAAGTTCCCTCTGCCTACCCTCCTATGTGCGGATTACAGCGTGAAGCTAAAAAAATAAATAAATAAGGCGTCCTGTCGCACTGAGATTCGCGATGGTTGTGGGTTCAATGCACACTCGAGAGTATATTTAATCCGGCATGTAATAGGGTAGGGAGAGAAAACCTACTGTTAAGCTCTCAGATTTCTACCCGAATTTAAGACAGTGGGTGTT
>DWLH01002763.1:0-10371 GCA_018249795.1 Heliconius telesiphe telesiphe | reverse complement strand
GGCAACAGTGGCGACGGAGGGCCAGAGGGAAGTCCTCTCAATAAAGAAAAAGAACCGGAACCGCCTACCTGATGCAATGGTAACATAGAATGTGAAGAATGAACTACTGTGCCATATACGATAGATTAATGAGTGAAATGTCTTATTTTCTTTTCTTTTTTTTAAAAAGATATAAGTAAAATCGCATATTTAGTGCAACAATAACGTAATTGCAGTTAAAACGACAATTCAATAGTTTTATCGCAAACATTGCTAAAGTAAATAAGCTATAAAATATATAATACTATTATGCTATAATACTATTATTGTCAGTTTTGCACCAAATCATCGATATATAATTATACATAGGTATAATATATTATGAACATTTATTGAATTAAAATATTTTATTAATCTATCTTTTTTAATGGAAATTTTACGTTATTGTACAAAATATATTATTTCTATAATTAAGATATAACCACATAATATATTTATGTATGTGATTTATTTTATATTACATTATTCATAAGAAAGAATTTGAAAGCAGTATATAAACCACTTTTTTTACAAATAAATTATTCTCAACAATAAATTAACAGCTAGTTGCGTACTTAAACAAAATCGATATTAAACAAAACATTTAAATTACAATAAAAAATGCACAAGGCACAAGGCAAGCACAGACACAAGTGTGTGTGACTCGAGAAAATTAAATAATTAAATATTTTGATTTCTTCGCTCTGGTGTCGAGGCAAAAGCTCAGCGTTGAGTTCCGCTACTCAACACGCGATGCCGCCATAATTCGGCATAAAAAGTGGAAAAGTGGAAGTGTAACACTATGAATAACTGCCTACCCTGCTACATGTGGGATACAGTGTTAACCTGACAAAAATATTTGAAATATTAATTTAAAATTCAGGAAAATGTCAAATAAACAAAAAATATGTACCCGATGAGGCCGCAATATAAAATGTACGGGCGCTTCACGCTCCTCAACGCTTATTTAATTTACGGCAAATTGCCGATTTATTATTTGAATATAATGATAATATTCGGAAAGAATTCTTTCTTTTTTTTATAAGGGCAGAGGGAAACTAGTACTAAGACATTCTGTACCCCACTTTCTGCTGCACTCTCGGAAGAGTGGTACTTTCTTTTATATTTTTAAATGTATTTTTTTTAAAACAATTCATATTTAAAAATGTAAAATTGATTCCTCTTATATAATAACAGTATATGCATATATATTTTTTACATTATTCTTAAAAACATGTGTATTTAAATATGAGCGTTTAAACTTTAATGTCGGTGAGCGTGGATTTTATGAACGATTAATTGGCGCCACCTCCGGAAGGGGGCCCCTCAAAGGGGGACTTTCAAGTCAATAAATCCACATATCGTCTTAACTACACATTGGATCAATAATTCTCAAAGTTTACCAAACCAAACGCAGCTCTCCAGCTTTATAATATTAGTACAGATTACTTCGTGCCAGTGGCCAGTCGTGGTGCAGGGGCACAAAGTGTGACTGTAAACCGATTAGTTGTGGGATCGATCCCCACTCGAAGAAATGAAATATTTAAAATGTATATTTCCATTTCTTGGCTCTGGTATTGAGGTAAAGAGCGGCGTTGAGTTCCACCACTCAACACGCAATGCCTCGGGAATTCGGCGGAAAGTGGGGAACGGAGTGTCTTAGCACTAACCTTAACCTCTGCCTACCCTGCTGTGTGTGGGATACAGCGTGAAGCTGATTAAGACTACTTCATATTTTGTTTAAATCATCATGTTGAAAATTATCTAGACCTCCTAATAAAAGTTTTAAAAAATCTACTTTATCGATTGATTTATTTATAGAACGTATAAAACAATACTCTTGGGAAATCATTGAGATGAGCTGGAAAGGTTTTCATTGTATTGTAGAATAAATGAAAATTCATACATAAATAAATTTAATGACGTTTTTATAAGTCCATAATATATTTTTTTTACACTCGACGCAAAAAGAGGTGCTAAATTTCATCTGTCTGTGTGTATGTTTGTGGCACCGCAGCTCGTGAATGAATAAAATGATTTAAATGCAGTTGTTATAATCGAAAGCAATGTTTCTTCATCACATCAGTTTAAAAGCCATAAGCACTTTGTCAAGACAAGTAACGGTTGATTTTTACAGGTTTTTTTCTCGATAGTTTTTTTTTTCACTTGTTATTTATAGTTTTAATAGTAAAAGATTATTTATTTCAAAGTTTACTTGTAAGCAGTGACTTTTATATGTACTAGGCAAAGTTAAGTTCTTCCACTTTCAACTCAGTCAGTAATTATGATGGTCAGTTGCTAGTCAGTAATAGAGCAGACGGCTACTGACGTGCAGTTCATCAAAAAGGTCCTACAGATTTTTTAAAATATCTTAGAAAAAATATATAGATTCTAGACGTCACTAGACTCTTATGAAATCAGCCTGTTGATAAATCCGCAACTAATCGTATGTGAGAGATAAACATCTAAAAATATTGGTCTGTCTGTTAGTTCAAGCTAATTTTGTAAACAGTAAAATTGATCTTAACGATTTTTTTACTAGCAGATTCGTGATTTTTAGTATACATTTATCACTATTTAAATATCTTTAAGAACTCCCAAGTGAAGTATAAACAAACAACCTAAATTATGTGCAAACTACTTCGATGATACGAAATTATATAAAAGGAACTTTACATACATTTTTATAATTAGTAATTTTAAAATATATTTTTTTATATTCACTCTTTATTTCAGCTTCACGCTGTATCCCATACACAGCAGGGTAGGCAGAGGGAACCTAGTGATAAGACTCCGTTCCCCACTTTCTGCCGAATTCTGGAGGCATTGCGTGTTGAGTGGCAGAACTCAACGCCGCGCTTAGCCTCGATACCAGAGCGAAGAAATGGAAATATAAATTTAAGTAAATATTTCATCTCCTCGAGTGGGGATCGAACCCACAACCAGTCGGTTTTACAGTCACACTCTTTATTTTGCATAGCAGGATTTAGTGTTAAAACACTCCGTACTACACTTTGCACACTGTGTCACAATGGCGTCTGATTTTTTAGCTCTTTTGAGATAGAAACTCAACGCCGCTTAAAGTAAAGAAAATGTAAATAATAATTGCCTTGAGTAAAAATCAAACTCACAACTGTCGCGTTTACAATCAGAGGCTGTGCCGTAACGACGACTTTAATTTGTTTCTTTGTAAATATTGTAATAGAAGTGTTTTTTTTACATTGTCTAACTATTTACGTCAACTTTTTTATAATAGTATATTTATTAAATACTAAAGATTTTGTTATATTGTAAATAAATTGTATAGAACATAAGCGCTGGTGTAAGCTTATTTTATATTTCCTATAAATAAATGACTAAATGAAGAATATTTTATTTTCTTAAAACCACATTTATATATGTGTAGCTTTGCTTAAAAAAACTAATATACTCTTTGAAACAGAAACTATCAAATAATAGATCAAGATAATCTTGACGACAATGTAAAACTATGCTACATGAACCAAGAGGGGCTTCAAAATAAAAAGAAGCAACTACTATTAACAATTCTACTAATCTAATTTCTGTCTAATTTTCGAGACATCGAGTGTTGAGTGGTGGAACACAACGCCAAGCTTTGTCTTGTTACGAGAGCGACGACATGAATTTAATTAACATGTGCTGAAACGATTGTGTATAAGTTAGATTGTGAGAAATAGTTTTTTACCTTAGGAGAGAGAACTCTGTGTAAAGCACTCTGTTCTGCGGAACTCAACGCCGCGTGTAATATTATCAGTGAATAAAGTCAAAAGAATTTTAATATAATAACATCTGCGAATTAAGATCGAAACCATCCAACTAATGTATATGTACAGTGAGACACGCCTAATGGGCTTAGATGACTTAACCCATATCTCTTTACTAACATTATTACAGAACTATAAAGTTTGCTTGGTTGAACGCGGAAATCTCGGAAACTACTGGATCGAATTGAAAAAATATTTTTGTTGGGTTTTATATTAATCAAATCTAAGCTTCACGCTGTATCCCACACACAGCAGGGTAGGCAAAGGGAACCTAGTGTTAAGACACTCCATTCTCCACTTTCCGCCTACTTCTGGAGGCATTGCGCCGACATCTGGAGACAAATTGAGCATCGGAACTCAACGCCTTGCTTTACATCGACACCAGAGCAAAGCAATTAAAATATAAATTTTAAAAAATATTTCATGTTCTCGAGTGGCAATCGAACCCACAACCAGTCGATTTTGCAGTCACACTTTGTGCCTCTGCGCCACGATTGGCTATTATATACCATCACATTAATGATTCTGATGGTGCCCACTAAGCTTGCGTTCAGAATCACTTGGAATACTTGGAATATGTCAAATATCATAGACAACTCCAAATAATTCCTATTGACTCACGAGGGGATGAGTCGCAGGGACAATCTACTTTTTTTTAAGCCACCTGCTGTATTAGCGTATTAGCGACATATAAGGATAGGCAGAGGGAACCTGGTAACCTAGTATTAAGATCCTCCGTTCCCATTAAGACACTTCCTTTCCCCACTTTCCGCCAAAACTCAACGCTTCACTTTGCGTCGTCATCACACCGAAGAAAGTCAAATGGGAATCGAACCCACAACTTGGCGCGTTTAAATTCACACTTATGTGCCCCTGCGACATACTCGTATATAACTGAAAATTACCTTTATTTACATAGTACATGCCATTCTTTGCGGTTAAACAGTAATAAAGACTAGAATCACCCACCAGGGCGTAGACGACCTACTTCTATAAATAAGTATGCGAGCGAGGCGTTCAAGAAATTGTATTAAGCGTAGCGGCTAATAGAAAACTACTTACTTTACTAACCAATGTATAGGAAATTATCCTTATTTAGATCTTTATCGGAAAGTATATTGGATGTCTATTTGATACAGCC
The DNA here is from genome assembly GCA_018249795.1 of Heliconius telesiphe telesiphe. Classification (NCBI taxonomy): domain Eukaryota; kingdom Metazoa; phylum Arthropoda; class Insecta; order Lepidoptera; family Nymphalidae; genus Heliconius; species Heliconius telesiphe. Next base: position 5,427 of record DWLH01002763.1, on the reverse strand, counting down.
CATTGAGACCTATCTCTTTATTACTATTTAATAAGTTTTCTCGCTCTGGTAACAAGGCAAAATGCGGTGTTGAGCTCCGTCACTCAACACGCAATACCTCCAACAATTTGAAAGTGGCGAGGCGGAGTGTCTTGACCTTTTCTCACCTTGCGACTTGCGGGATACAGGACGAAGCGAAAAGAAAAGAAAAAAAGATTTTATAAAGAATATTTGTTACCAATTAGTGTGATCATTAAACACGATAGAATGGTTTTCGTACTTTGCTTCTGCACCTACATACAAGGAGTCAATATTTGTATTAAAAATACGTACCTAGAGCCTTATTCAGCAAGAATAAAATGTGGGGTCGTGGTCACTGTCTCAGCTTAAGCCTATCTTATCTCAGTCTAAATGACCGACTCATGACGGAAAAGGCAAATCACTATCCATATAAACTTAGTTGTATTTATCTTATACATACTAAAAGAAGATGACAAGAATTTTCTCTTCTACATATGATATAATAAACTTTTTGAGATATCTAGCAAAATGGAGTGAATGGATTTAGCGAAACGAAATATATATTTTATTTGTACATATATTTATTATTATTAAAGTGAAAACTTCTTATGGGAGAGTGGACCACCAGTCTTTCTGGCTTCCTTTCTGTCAAGCATAGAACAGTCTCCAAGTCTCATTCTAACCCACATCGCTATCCGTATTTCGCTTCTCTCTCTCCTCTCTTCGTAGGATTCAGTGTTAAGTGTGCGATAGATTTATGCCATATTGCCATTGAGCATGTATAGCCTAAATGCTAATTGTTACTTTTATAAAATTACATATAATACTAATGATGTAGGTACATACACGAAATTCTAATATACATATACTCAAAACAGTGATTTTTAAAAAATTTGTTTGTTCGCCCGATTCAGCTTAACCGATAAAAATACAGTTTTCTCTATTGGATTCTGACAAGCTTTTGGCAAGCTTCCGTTAATACTTATTGTTTTATTTTATTACATTTGGTGTGTAAATACAAAAGTTATATCATTTTTTTAATGAAAGAAATGTATAACGTTTTATTGAATTGACTAAAACTTAAGTTTTCAATGTTTTGTTGTTTGATATTGTTTGTAAAATGATTATTTATATCATGATAAAATATGTGAAGATTTCACGATTTATGATGTAAGTTGACATCCTCTCAAGCAGCTGCGTAGTGCTTGCAATTTCGCCATTAAAGAAGAAGAGGGGTTTGTGGAGCAACATATAATCTATTTTTTATCCGAATCGGAATTTATGCGATGAAAAATACGTTTGCAGTGCGCATTTTCCGTTTACCTAGACAAATATGAAATAACTAAACATTTTTCTATAAAAGACGACAATTTTTGCGAGCAAAATCAAATTAATTCCCAAAAGATTTAAATTACGATCTATTTTTAATGTATAACAGTATAGATAACAATACTAAGATAAGTTATCTATATTGGATGTTAGGGTTCTGTACCTTAAAAAAAACCATATATGAAATCATTGTGTTGTCCGCCTGTCAACACCATATTACTTGTGTTCGCGTTTAGGTATCCACTCAGTCAAAAGATATATATATAAGTATTAATGCATCGGCCGCACAGCCACGGAGCGGGCGTAGACGGCAATATAAAATAATAGACTTTGAAATAATAGACTTTCCTATAAAGGCAAAATATATGTAGGGATATATGTAGAGGGCACTCAGCCGCAATATCTCAAATTCTAAAGAAAAAATTAAAAATGGAGCATCTTGATTTTAGGTTCTTCCAGCATAGAATCAACCTTTATGCGAGAATAAACGTGAAGCTGAAACAAAATACTTTGATTGATATTTAAGGTACAGTATTTTTCTTAATAATGGGGAACGGAAGTGTCTTAATGGGACGGAGTGTCTTAACGGAGCGAAGTGTCTTAACACTTGGTTCTCAAGTCCCTGTGCAGGATACAGCGTGAAGTGATAAAAAAAATGTCTTAAAACGTAAGGAAAGATTTAAGCAACTCGAGGTCACAAAGCTAAATTAAACATTAAAAGTTAAATGGTTGGTACGTGAGACGTACTTTACATTGTGAACAGGAATAAAATTATAAAATTGTGAATTTGAGAGCTGTAAATTAAATTTTTCGTATTTCGTATTTTAATATTACCATATTAAAATTATAAAAACTGCATTTATTAAATAATAAAAAATAAGTAACAAAAATATATAATGAAACATATTTTTTTTTGGAATTGGCTTTAATGCTGTTGACCTGGACTGGTCTTGACAGCGTCACCGGGCGGGTAATAATGTAACTGATTCATCTGTAGTACTGAATCACCGATGTGTTTTTATTCCCTTCTGTATCAATACAGTGTAAGAATTGACTACGTCGTGACGGAGGGGCACAAGCTCGCCTGTAAACGCAACGGTTGTAGGTTCTTTTTCCCTTCGGGGGAAGAAAATATTGTCACATTCATTTTCATTTTCATCACTCTAGTAACGAGGCAAAGCGCGGCGTTGAGCGGCGCAAGTGTCATACTGGGAACGTGTTTTTTTTTAATACTAGCTACTTTGTTATGTGCAGGGTACAGCGGGAAGCTAAAGAAACAAAAGCATTTTCAAACTACCAAATTAACTAAGCATCAGTCGCGGCCAAGAATATAAATCATCATTATATATTATTTTAAAGTGTATATTAAAAAATGCAGGATAGGCAGAGGGAACCTAATGTAAAGACGAAAGACGACGCCGGTACCAACAACCAACCAACCTAAAAAACACCTACTACCTCACTTTTACGCAAGAGGAAAAAGACTCCATGATTCAACAAGGATACGGGGTGAGTACAGGTTCAAAGGTGTTAACGATTCACGAAGCTCAAGGTCTGACGAACGTAATGGTAGTAGTAGTGAACATGACGTCGGCAAAATTACAGCAGCATGACAGCGTCCCGCACGCAGTTGTCGCAATAACGCGACACACTTACAGCTGCTACTACTACAGCGGCAGCGAAGACGATGCAGTCAAAAGGCTAATCCGCAGTGCAACAATGGCAACGACGAAAAGCATCGTGGAATACAATTTAAAAATGGCCATTAAAGATAGAAACGAATTGGTCATATCTTCTTTAGTAGAGGTTATGACCACTTCGGTTATACCTTCCACATCCTGTATCCATCCTCCGATAGGCACTTAGAATAAAAAACAAAACTATATATAAGTTGTAAAATTGTAATAGATGTTAAGTTAATTGATGAATAAGTGAAATGCTTACAAAAAGGCAATCTAAAAATACCTGGACTTTCTTAGGAATTAAATATTTAGATAATAATATCTAGTTATAAGCCTAGTTTAAGTGGCAGATAAATATACTGTTGATTAGGTGATAATAATGTCAAAGTTAAAAAAAAGTACGGACCACGTGTCTGTAGTGTTAAAATTATATTTATAAAAAAAAAAAATGAAGACGAAAGGCACTCCGTTTTCCACTCTCCGCCGAATTCGTTATTCCTTACGTGTTGAATGGCGGAACTCAACGCCACGCTATGTCTCGACACCAGGCCGAGCAAATAAAAATATAAACGTATAACGTAACGACTTCGTTAAAATGCTTTATGGAATTCAATTTGCTTAAGCTATAGCTATAGATAGCGTGACTATATTCTGTACATAGCAGAGTAGGCAGAAGGAACCTAGTTTTAAGACAATCCATTCCCCGCTTTCCATTCTTTTTCTTAAGATATTTTGTGTTCATTTTTTTAAAGATATTTTGTATTGTTACCAGAGCGATAAAAAGAAAATAATTAATTTTCCCGAGCGCTAATCCAAGTAATGGAACCAAGAACCCTTGCATTTAGTTTCAGTTTTAAAAAGATTGTTTGCTACTTCGTTTTCATGAGCTACAAGAATAAATTTACATATATATAAAAAAAATCAACTTAACGCTGTATCCCGCACCAGCAAAGTAGACAGAGGGAACCTAAAAATACCGTATAAATATATGCCGTAGCTTTTTCACAATTTAAACAAACAAAATAGTGGCAAATTAGAAATTTTAGTCTCTAAGTAAAAAATATGTAACAAAAATAAATACAGCTTTATAGGCTAAAGTAGTCATTTAGAGAACCAAGGAAGGCTTGTCATTGACTAGACCTTATTATATAAAGCAAATAATACAATAATATTTATAAATAAAAAAATATGAGCTAATAGCACTAAAGCAAAAACTCTTTACTCCTTGTCTTTACAATCTAATCCTGATATCAATCCTTTCGTCTTCTCTCCTGTTTCACTATCGGAGGTTCGCAAGCATGTGTTGTCTATTAAATCAGACGCTACGGGATTTGATAATATTAGTCGGCGGATGATTCTCCTTACATTTAACTCTATTCTTCCTGTCCTGTGCCATATTTATAACTTTTCCCTTTCCTGTAACGAATTCCCTGATGTTTGGCGTCATGCAGTTGTGATCCCTATTCCTAAAGTACCCAACCCAGCATCCTTCTCAAACTATCATCCTATATCCATACTGCCTTTTCTATCTAAAGTTCTTGAACGCATTGTACACGAGCAAATCTATCTTTTCCTACACAACAATAACATACTGTCTCCTTTCCAATCTGGTTTCCGTCCTGAGCATAGCACAGTTACAGCTCTTAATAAAGTCTATGACGACATTAGATACGGTTTTGAACACCAGCAAGTGACTTTACTTGTTCTGCTAGATTTTTCTAATGCATTTAACACAGTTGACTTCGATGTTCTATTGGAAATTTTAAGATCTATTAACTTCTCCTCGAAAGCTACTGAATGGTTTTCCTCACGGACGCAGACAAAGCATCAAGCTTGACGGAAAAGCTTCATCAATATGCTGTATCAACGCTGGCGTCCCACCAAGGTAGTGTACTATCACCGCTACTCTTTTCCATTTTCATTAACACTCTCACTCAACATATATCGTCATCATACCACCTTTACGCCGATGACTTGCAAATTTACACAACTACAGCGATAAGTGATATACCAAATGCAATTAATAAAATTAATTCAGACCTACAAATTATTAGTTCCTGGAGCAAATCGTTTGGACTCTCTATCAATCCCAACAAGTCTCAGGTGTGTATATTTGGTACCTCTAAACAACTGGCTAAATTACGTACTCCTTTATTTATTTATTTTTATTTATTTATTTATATGGATCTCCAACTGTCGTACATATTGGTATACATTACATACATTCTTAGGATATACTTATGCTATTATGTACAACTGATTATAGGAGAACACATCATTCAAATGACGAGGATTAAATTATGCTATATAAAAAATAACAAAAACATAAAATTAAAGGTAACTTAACAATGATTACTTAAAATTAGTTATAAATTAAATCTATTAAATATTTGATTGCATTTTCTTAAGAAAAGCA
>DWLH01002762.1:0-10371 GCA_018249795.1 Heliconius telesiphe telesiphe | reverse complement strand
ATTAAAAAATAGTAACCTAAATTACCTACAAGATTTCTTTATCTATCTATTGGTTTCTAGTAAAAAGCTTGACACTTTTTATTTTATTACTTACATATAACAACAATACAGTCATTGCTTGAAGGAATGATCTAGTATTATTTTGCAATATTTTTAAATCACGTTTGATATTTATTTAGTTGATATTAGAACTAAACCATTATAGATTCCATATCTTCAGGTAAACGTCTTTACAAAAATATAATAAAATAGTTAACATTCATTAGGACTGCGAAGATACGTCGTTTTTAACTTTTCATTAAACGATTTTTATACTTATAGTAAAAATGTTTATTCAACGCGTATTTTTAAACGGTTTTAATTAGCTCACTCCGTTTGTTTGTTTGGGTCAAATTTGGTAATTGAAATTTAACCCTCTTCCCGTTAACCGATTGATCTGAAATTTGGTACCCACTCTTAATATTGATGACAACACAAAATAAAATAAATTATGCCTGTAAATCCAAAATGGCCGTCGATACAAAATGGCGGACTATATATTACTTCACAACAACCTCTTTATGGGTATCAAATGAAAGGGCTTTATTGGTAGAATAGAGCTCACTATACAAAAAATAAATTCAAGATGGCCGCCACGACAAAATGGCAGATTACATATTTTACACAACTACCTCAATATAGGTGTCTAATGAAAGGGCTTCATTAGTAGAAAAGAGCTCATTCTGAAGTATCATCTAGCAACAAACCTAAAAACTTGAAAATAAATTAAATAAAAAAATATTATTATGTTAAACGGTTTTATTACAATAAAAATAATGTAGGTAATGTACTAAAAGCTAAAAAATAATTCGGTAAGTCCTAGCTACCAGATCGCACCAATCTTCTCATCAATCTGGGGTATCGTGAAACTATCATATATTAACTCTATATACGCAACGCCCAACGATTTTATTATTTGTATGATTTAAACATAAATATATTTATTATAATATTGACCAACTTTTAAGTGAATTTCACCTGAATGCGACGTTTTGTAGTTCTGTATAATTTTAATGGCTCCTAATTTACTAATATAGCAGAATATATACAACAATAGAAACTTGTTATCATTGTCTATTTCGAGTCACAAATAATATGAAAACGCACATATTAGTCGATAAAGTTTAGCATAATTTATATAAATTAAACTATATTTCACGCATCTAACTTTAGTACGGTGTATTTAAGAGCAAACTTATAGCAATTTCATTATCCCGAACGAAATGCAATTGTATGCTAGTTTAGTATCTATTTATTGTATGTAGAAACCGCGGTGAGTAAGACTTAACGGTGGAACTTTGTGTTAATTTGTGTCAAGTTGGTTATTTATAGTATGTTTTAAACGTTACGTAAGATTTATTCCTGATTATTTTATTTTTCATGCAGGTTTAAATTAAATATAGTTTTATTAGAATTAAAGTAGTATGAAGAAGAAAGAAACTGATGACAGTACACGAAACGAAAGAGATGTGCAGAGATCGTAATGTTTAGTACTCCGCTCTCTCTGGATAGCACGGTATACACGGTATGCACGGCTGAGCACCCTGAAGTCAGGCTTTCTGAAAATTTGCGCATTGTGCACTCTTAAAATAATAAAACAAATCTGCGGAGCCATTTACAGCTATGTTCAGAAGGCCACAACTGTGTGTGTGCGGGCGCAAGTATCATTTTTTTTTATTAATTAACAACAACATATTTACCCGCTCGGTGAAGCTGTCAAGATCATCCCAGCAATAAAGCTAATTCGAAAAAAAAATGAAAACGACCTGTATTTTGTTACATAAATAAACTGGAAAGTTTGTGAAAGTGTTTCAGATTTGCAGTTGAGATCATACGCAAACAAATATTCGTACAAACAAGTAATTTCATGGGTTTCACAACGTTGTCTGACTTAAATAGGCGGTTATAAAAAAATACAGACGTAGTAGGCAGGTAGAAGGAGACTAGTTCTAAAGATTTTTCTTGTTACGTGACGGAACTCAATCACCACCACATCACCACTAAATATTAAATATTGCATTTCCTCGAGTAGGAGTACCCTTGCACCACGACGGGCCTCAGGAATCATGAATATAAACGGCAATATCTGTCATATGATGAATAAATTGCAGTTCAAACATTGCACCACGGTTATCGACCGCCAAATACCTAACGCACGACAAAGGAGCTCTTCTGATGTGAAGTGTTGACAAAGGCAAGTACCGTACTAAGAATGAGTCGAGGCAGACTTGAGGATGAACAAATAAATTTTAAAAGGCCAAATCAAACACTACTCGACAGAAAAGCTGTACAAAACGACTTAAATGTACTTTAAGCCCTTGAATGAGATATAGATGGAGATATGTGGAACTTTTAATGAATTTAAGTAAGAAAGTAACCTTTTTACTTAATATAACTATTGCTAGATGCTGTAATATTATTTTTGGTAGAATCTAGTGAGGTAACGTGGAGAACGAAGTGAGGGGTCACTAAGTCGATCTACTGGTTTTGAAATACAAGATAATCTATATTTATTTATAAATATAAAAATCTTATTTAGGAAATGTATAAAAATGTGAACGTAGCCGGACTCGAACCTGTATTTTTCTTTTCTTTCCTAAGTGTGGAATAACACTTTAAAAAATGGTCAAAATATAAAAGTCTTTCATTGCAAAGTGACTGACCCACAACGCGCACAAAACTACTATATGAAATCTACCTAAGGTTAGGAAGTGTAGGGGAGCATTAAGAGAGAGACTGACTTCGAAAAAAACGACTGACGGGAAAAACGTATCAAAACTGAGGTACGAACGACAACTTTTGATAAATTTGATTATTTCGGATAGTAGTAATGTATTCCATTCGAACTTACCTGCACCTTTTGAGAAAGCAATTCCTTATGTAGGCTTTGTGCTATCCCTGGACATTGTACCTGGACACGTACACGTAGTCTATTTTCTCTACGACATTAAAGCCAAAAATTTTCAAAATGTACCGCTTTTTCTAAAGAATATACTATTCTTTCTAAAAAGCTATAAAATAGATAAGTGTTTGTATATTTGCATTTTTTAAAATTTTATTTAAGAAAATTATAAAATCTTTAGCCTCTATTTTTTTTTCCTTTTTGTCATCTTTAAAGTGTGGTGTTAGATTCTGCTACTGTAATACTAAACTCTTCGAGATAGACTGAATAACGGAAACCCATATAAACATTTTTTAGTTTCATGCTGTTTTCGTCATATAGCAGTCCAGAAAGTAAGTAGAGAGAACCTAATTTAAAGACGCTCTATTCTTTCCGCGCCGCCCAATTTTCCAGTTTTTGATACATAGTGTGTAAGCAGCGGTACTTAACGCCGCTTATTTTCTTGCTTCCTGCTCTTTGTTTTGTCTTGAGTGGAAATCAAGCTGCAACAATATTGTCGTACAGTTATTGTTAAATAGAAATACCGTCGTCATACCGTCGCGCCCCTATGACCTCTTATATACTATAATAAAAAAAATAACACTTCTATTGGATACATAAATCTATATATATATATTACTACGTGAAGCAAAAACTTTAGACCCCTTTTTATGAAAATTGCGCGGACGGAGAAGGGAGAAATTTGGGCAACTTTTAGTTTATATGTAGGAGAACTGCAAAACGCTAATATTTTTTCATAATAACGCTTATAAAGTACATAAAATCAATAAATAAATTACACACTCTACCATGCATTTGACAATATTTATACTTCTATGTTTATAAAGTGTCATACACGTTGCTATGGCAACGACAACGTGTGTTATTATACGCGTCATTGGTTCTCTAGTAAATATGAATAATTCTAAATGATAATTTCGAGCGTCGCCTGTAACTTCCAACCGCCTTACAAGATGGAGATACAATATTTTTCGTCACTGCGCCCCTCGTCACAGTGTCACGTGGTGTCGTGTCACAGCCAACGTTGTCATTTACATTGGAATTACCGTACACGTGAATAGTGTCGACGGTGTTTTTTCTTTTCGTTAAAAATAAATATAGATTTCTATATTTGTAGGGCCCAATTGGGACATTTATTGTATGTAATAGAACCCAAAACAATGATTTTTAATTTTCCGATATGGTTGACTGTACGCTTGTGCACACTAATCTCTGGAAGGGATTAAATGCAGTTTTCACTATTGTACTTTCAAAATATAACTTTATCATTTAGTTTTAAAGGTTCATTTTTGGTAAGTTGGATGAAACTTTAGTTTTCAATGTATAAATATTATAATTTTTTTTTCAGCTGACTCTATGTCCCGCATGTAGTCTAGTGACTAGATATTTCAGTTCCCCACTTTCTACCGAATTTTGGAGGCATTACGTGTTGAGTGGCGGAAGTTAACACCGGGCTCTGCCTCGTCACTAGAGCATGAATGAAAATATTAAAAAAAAAAAATCCCCAAGTGGGAAACGAACCCACATTGTCGCGTTTACTGGCGCATATTTATGCCTGTGCGATATGATGGTTCAATAATATACTAAAATATTATTAAAAATGCCTAGATTTTAAAATATTGTTTTATTTTGTTATTATTAAGTAATATTTCAAATATTTAATAAAAAAATGTAGTAGATTTTAATTTTCTCATAATAAAAGCAATTGAAAATTTAATATTTTTTTTAAAATCTATATTATTTACTTTCTTCTTCGACAGCTTAAACACAGAATAAAAACTAATATCTTTGACTGCAAATGTGATGATTTCGATTCTCAATTTCTGTTTGAATTTGAGTGGTGGAACTCAACGCTGTGCTTTGCCTCGTTACTAGAGCAAGGAAACGAAAGTATTAATTCGCGTTTACAGCCGCACATTTATACCTATGCGCCACGAAAGCTCAATAAGATACGTAAGTATTATTTAAAATACCTACTTCTTAAAATATTGTATTGTTAGCAAACTCATTTAAAAACGAGTAGATATACATAGGTGAAAAAGACTATAAATGCAATGGAATTGTGTCAATCGGCAGAGGCCAGTCTCACTCTACGTCCGCGCCTCGACGCGACGGGGCCCGATGATCAAAATCCCCCTGATTAGCGGTATGCACAGCATTCCCCTGCGATCGCTACCTCCTTCACGAGCGTCAATCAAAGATCGTACTTTTACTCGCCCCTGATGATGCTGTAAATACTACTACCAACTACCAACAGTATACTCCATTCGAAGAAAAATAAAAAAAAAAGTCAATCGGGGCAGTTGCTTCTAGACAACGGCCTTTCTTCTTCTTAGCATTAATCCTGGTTTATGCCAGGGTCTGCCTTTCTGCTCAACCGACTCCACTTTGCACGGTCTTTAGCGTCCTCGGTGGTTAGACCATTGGCTTTCATGTACTGCATCACGACATCCAGCAAGTGCTTTCTTGGGCGTCCGAGAGGTCTCACTCTAGTGACTGATATAGTACGGCACTTGCATCCGACATAGTTCTTAGGCCGGCGCGTAACGTAGAAAAACGATGTCAAGCAACGCTCTTGGAACTTATCCGCTACGGTCAGACCGCGTTACGCCGCATATCCATCCGTGAAGCTCCTGATTGTGTCGAGATAGTGCTGGCCAGTATTCGCTGCTGTATATAAGAACCGGTCCGACGATGCTATTGTATATCAGGCCGTTGAGTTTCGGTGGTATATTGCGATCGCAGACCACACCAGACCTCCCGCGATGTGGCCCAGGCAGCGCTTATCCGGCTATAGACATCATGATCGATGGCTAAAGACTCGTGCATAACGGATCCAAGGTACCTGTACTTATCCGACTTAACGGCCGGTTCAGGACCTATATGGATAGTGCTCGAATCCGTGTTTCCGCAGGCCATGTACTCGGTCTTCGGCACATTTAATTTAAGACCACAGTTCTCAAGCATATCCTTCCAGAGGTTTACGATCCAGCATCAGTCAGTTCTCATCAGTGAGTGCTATGTTATCGGCATATCTCATCGGCCATGGAGGCTGGTCTTGGATGTAAGCCGAGACAGTATCGAGCACCACATTGAATAAGAACTGACTAAGAGCCGAGCCCTGGTGAACCCCAACTGCAATCTGGAAGCGCGGCGGAGCATGAAAACGATTATGCACTCGAAGAGCTTCATGGTATGACTCATAAGCTTAATGGCCCTGTAACTACCTCAATGTTGAACACGGGCAGAGTTCAAGATTGTGGCAGTAGTCTTCCCTTGTAAGGGATCTCTAACGCAAAGTCATTTTGCGACACCTTTCGTCGCTATATCCCGGGAACGTGCCAATTTGTAACGTTCCCGGGATTACTCTTATTGGAAGGAAACTCTTGTGAATTATACATATGTAGTGTTGATGGTGAATAATAAAAGTCTACTCACGTTTAGCACTGAGTTTAATCAACACCACTTTAAATGAACATACAGTGATAACACAAATGGTAAAATCACAATTAAACACGGTACAGTATATAAGAAAGTCAACCACAAACATATATATATAACAGAACACGAACGATACAAATTTGGAATAAAATACTATATAAAACAAAGGAACGTATGGAAAGCGCATCGAGTGGCAAGCATCGACTGTGATAATTAATTATGCCGTCGACAAGGGGGTAGGCCTAAATATTACGGCACCTTACCGGTTCAGTCGACGGCAGCGAGCGCTTTGATATAAATAAACTAAATACGAATACTTCCTATAAAATATATAAACAATATTAAATGTATGTATGTATATAAATTATAAATAAATAAATTACAATATTGAAATACATGAATGACATATATTAAATAAACTATAAATATAAATAATAGTTCCCTACACATATCATTTATTGCAATTACGTAGAATCTCTTTCCGAATAATTTAGAAACATATAGACGATATGTGTTTTTATCTTGTTTTTTTAAAAACGTTAACCGCTTCCGATTTCTTAAAGTATTATATTTTTATTAAATAAATTTATAACTCAAGCATTGAATAAAAAAAATATATAGTCAAAAGTGAATTTTCATTTTCTTATAACGTAAAAGCAATTCAAAATTTATTGAAGTTTTAAAAGCGGTATTATTTACTGGCTTCTTTGGGGATATACATATCATTTATATTCTAGATATATTACATTTAATAGTTTAAACACAGAATAAAATCAAATACCTTTGACTGCTAATGTAATGGTCATGAGTTCGATTCGAGGAGATTATTGTATTTACAATGTTATCAATTTAAATATAATAATTTTCTTACTGCTCTGGTAGACGAAGCGCGGCGTTGAGTTCCAACACTGAACACGAATTGTCTCAAAAATTTTACGGAAAGCGGAGAACGGGCTGTCTTAGCACTAGATAACTCCTACCTACCTTACTACACCCTTGTGCCCCTGAGCCACGGCGGCCTCAATGATATACAACAGAAATAAAAACAAAACTTTTAACTTAAAATTTTCGTAACTCCTCAAAGATTTATCATTTAACTTATACTCACATTGCAAGGTGAGTGGTTTGGAAACAACCCCTAACAACAGTAAAGTAACACTCATTATGACGTCATAGCGGTATAACGATATAAACACGCCCCGGGCAATAAACACATTACGTTAAATATAAGGGTGTTTTAATGTTTCGTATATTTTAAGCTGACTGCAGTTGAGTGCCTGAGCAAAAATTATTGAACTTAAAAAAATCTTTAGTAGCTAACTATTTTCAACATTTTTAAAGTGTTATTCCACACATTTAGAAAACGTATAAAAATATTAACGTAGGGACTCGAACTCGCGCCTCCTGGAAATCAACCAGGCGCTCTGACCACTAAGCCATACGTTCTCATCAAGCTACGTCGAAATTTTTATAAGCTTGTTACAACTTATTTATGTTGATAGCATCTCTGTAGGAAGATTTTTACAAATTTCCGCTACCCAAAGATAATTACTAAGAATAATCGTCTGACAAGAGATAATGCTACTTATTAAATATTTTTAACATTTTTAAAGTGTTATCCCACACTTAGGAAAGAAAAATACTTATTTAGAAACGATGTACGAAACGAAATTCGACGTAGCTTGATGAGAAAGTGTGGCTTAGTGGTCAGAGCGCCTGGTCGGTACCCAGGAGGCGCGGGTTTGACTCCCGCTACGTTACAATTTTTATACATTTTCTATATAAGTAGCTTACAGAACTGTTAATTTAGATAAAACAATTTTATATGCATGGGCACAAACGTGAGACTGTAAACGCGACTGGTTGTGGGTTCAATTTCCACATCGAGAAAGAAAATATTTGATATTTTTATTTCCTCGCCTTGTCGCTCGCATTTGTGGTATCTACCGCTACTTAACACGCAATGCTCAAGAAATCTCGTTGGAAAGTCGGGAACACACACATATTTGTAAGAATAAGAAGTGTCTTAATGGAGAACGGAGTGTCTTAACAGTGGGTACCCAGGTTCCCATTGCCTACCCTATTATTTGCAGGATACTGCGAGAAGTTAAAAAATATATACACGTATATAATACTCAAAAATACATGTTGCTCAAACATACAATGCCTACAAACTAAGAAATAATGATGGATTTGAATAAATAAATTACGACTTGTTTGATTTATGAAAGACTAACTAAAAGTTTTGGTTTTTTACTAATTTAGGTAAAGTATTGTTTATCTTCGAGCTAACTTTTTACTTTTTACTTTTAATAAAATAAGTCTTTACTAGATGTTCCGAGAAAAGAAAAAATATGCGTTGACTTAATTTGTAATTCACTTTATCCACAGAAAAAACCAGCTTCATATTTTGCCCGCAATGCACAGTAGAGAAAGCAGGGAAAGCAGGGGAACCTAGTATTAACAAAATATGGCATATAATATTTTTATTGGGGACTGTAAGGAGAAATCCTCTCGATTTCTCGGAATTCCTACAGGAACGAACAAAGACAGTATTAAAAATTTTATTAACCCACGAAAAAGATGTTGCCACTATAGTAGTGGCTGTAAATAATATAATTTTACTTTTGTGTGAAAAATATGGTAATACGATAAATTTTTATAAAAAAATTGGTTCAATAGAGTTATATCATACATGTACATACATACGATGTCTCTATAGAAAAGATAACGTTGTTAATATTCTAGCGGCCGCGAATACTGAGCTACAATTATTGGAAACATATTTTAATATATCAAAGCGCTATGTGCTTAAGTTTACATTGGGAAAAAATAAAATAGAATTTAATAAAATTTTTACTTATTTTCAATAAGCAGAAGAAACAATAAATTGAGTTACGCATAAACACTACAGTTAGGGTTCGATCACCTCTCGGGGGAATGAATTATTTCTATTTTCGTGCTCTTGCAAGATATATTGCGGTGTTGAGTTCCGCTACCCTACCAGCAATGTGGAGAAGTTCGAATTTGGGACGGCAAGTGGAGAATAAAGTGTATTACCGCTAGTCTTCTCTGCCTATCCTGAAAAATCTAAAAACTACTATGTATCAAAAAAAACTTACCTGCTGTACGCAGATGATGCAGTGCACATTGCATAATTAGAATGCGTGTTGCAGGCATTAGTTATCGCTCTGAAAGAAGGGTGTGAAAATAATGGTCTAAGCCTGAATGCGAGCAAGCATATTTGGATTGTATGTTCAGTAGAGATGAGGATGTGGAAAAGCGTATTGCTTTCGGTAACAGTGTTAACGGAGCCTTAGCTGCATTAATCAGACGGCGAAACGTCAGCACAACTCCACGTTTGGCCGTACACAATGCAGTGTTGACACCGACGCTGTTATACGGTAGCGAAACGTGGGTATTACAGAAGAAGAATGATAGAAATATGAATGCTGTGGAGATGCGATCTCTCATATCCTACGATATGAAGAGTCAGTTTAGCTAATTAAATCCGTAATGAAGAGATACACAGAATGGCAGGTACTCGCGAGGATGTCACCGTGAGAATGAAGAAGAACGTGTTCAGGTGGTTTGGGCACGTCGAACGAATAAGTGATAAAAGAATGCCAAAAAAGATTTATGACGGAAAGGTGAGCGGTAACAGAGGTAAGGGGAGACCTTGGTTGACTAACGAAAACACAGTATCGAAGATACTGGAGGAAAGTCACGAAATAAGCATGAAGACCCCCCGGAGGACAGTGGACGAGGCGAAAGAGGACCGTAGCGTTTGATGCTCCGTTCTCTCTGACTACCCTACTAGGAATACAGCGTGAAGCTAGATTAGATTAGATTATATATATAACACGCTGTATCCCGCACACAGCAGGGTAGGCAGAGGGAACCTAGTGTTAGACACTCCGTTCCCCACTTTCTGCCGAATTTTGGAGGCATTGCGTGTTGAGTGGCAGAACTCAACGCCGCGCTTTGCC
>DWLH01002761.1:0-10373 GCA_018249795.1 Heliconius telesiphe telesiphe | reverse complement strand
AAACACTTGTAATATTATTAAAATCAGTTTGTTATTATATTTGTTCTAGAAGACACGTTGCGGGCTATTTAAATATCTAGAATTCATATCCACAGCTAGATGCCATCTGATTGCCATCTTTATAATATAATGAAAAACAATATTTTACGCTTATTAAAAAAATAAATATTGTGAATATTGCGCCAATTGTTCAGAATATAGAATTTTTCATCATCATCATCATCATCCTTCCAACAGATTTCGGTGATGGCGTTTAATTTTTGGTATTGCAAAAGGAAGTTTCAATGTCTATGGTTTAATTATATTATGTTTTTTCGTTTTACATTCTAACACCAAATGTTACCCTCACAGGTTTGAGATGTAAAAAATTACATACTAATAGCATCTAATAAATCGGCTTTTCCTGTTTACAATAAAACATTGTTCCAACACTTCTACATATCTTGATTATTTAATTATACTATAATTTATAGTGGTACTATGAACATGGCAAATTTCTAGGACTAAGGTAGTTTATTATACGTTTAGATATTTCCCAGTAATTCTCATCATCCTAATTGATGGTTTTCTCGTTATAGGTAGAAATATTGTATAATTGATTATTTATCCATTCTGTAAAACACGTTAAGTTGTCTGTCAATCTTCTATGACGCTGGTGTAGGGCAATCAGAAGCATGTCCAATTGTTAATGGGCTTATTGATATAGTATTTTATTTATTTTCAATCTTAAAAGTAATGTTTTTGTTTAATAAATAAATCAAATCAGCTTCACGCTGTATCCCGCACACAGCAGAGTAGGCAGAGAGAACTTAGTGTTAAGACACTCTGCTTTCCAGTTTCCGCCGAATTCTGGAGGCATCGCGTGTTGAGTGGCGGAACTCATTGCCGAGCTTCACCTCGACAGCAGAGTGAAGAAATCAAAATATTAATTTAAATAAATATTTCATTTTCTCGAGTGAGGATCGAACCCATTAACAGTCGCGTGTACAGCCACACATTGTGCCCCTCGTCTCGACTGGCCTTATACAATTATTGTCTAATAAAAACATCATAATTTTTTTATATCAAATAAACTCTTTTGCAAATTTTTGTTAGTTGTTAAAGAACAACATTTTATAACACACAAATTTATAGATAATTAATCTCCAAATGTATTTTGAAATTAAATCATTAAGTATATACTTTCTTTTTTATAGATAAAACACGAGGAAATTAGAGAAATTTAACTAAATGATATTTTAAAATAATATTTTTATTTCCACGATTTGGTACCTCTAACTAGACAAAGCGCAGCGTCGAGTACCACTCAATTCACAATACCTCAAGAATTCGACCAAAAATGAGCAACAGAAGAGTATTAACGCTGAACGGAGTGTCTGAACACTTGGTTCCCTTTGCCTTCTCTGCTATATACAGAATACAGCGAGAAGAAAAAATAAATAGAAAAACTTTTGAACAAATAACCAATTTGTACACAAATTAATCATTCTCCAAATTAATAATTATCCTCTAATAAATCATTCTACAAAGCCCGGAAGGCGTCAAAACAACAGATAAGTAAAATATTAACAACAGTAAGTAAAACTTTTTATCATTTGAAAGTCTGTCTATAACAGACATCTAGGCATAGATTAAACTAACAATAATTTTCACGTTCCGACGTTTCCTAACACTGCATTATACTCATAGATAAGCATCTGCCCATATCTCTAGACTTTAACTAAATTGCACATTGTTAGTGGGATACTTATTACAATAAGATGGTTATCCATATCGAGAACTAATATATTTTCCGTTATCTCCATAGATTTAGTGTTTAGACACTCTGTAATCCACTTTTTGTGTAATTGCGTGTTGAGTGGCGTAATTCAACGCTGTGCTTTATATGCCACAGTGGGGAAATTAAAATATTTTTAAATATAATGTTTTGTGGGTGCGAATTCCCCTGAGTGGATTTCGTACCCCTAAAACATATTGCAATTTATTATAAAAATATTTATAAGCATTTTTATTTTTTTACTCATATGTTTGCGTACCTTAATTTTTTTTGTAAAACAAACAGAAAGAACCTTCTTATGTATTTAGAAATGTAACTTTCTGGATCGAAGAAGATTCGTGGATAACAGTCTTGGAAAGTCTTGAAAAATTAATATCATGCTAATGTGAAAGTAACTTTGTTTCATACGATTTCAGGCCAAAACTACTTAACCGATTACTATGAAACTTTAAACACACATACATTCTTTGAGGTACTAGAAAGGATATAGGATACTTTTTATATAAAAAAGTTAATTTATAAAAATATATTATCTTTAGGTTATATATTATAATATAAAAATAATTTTGAGCGAGCGAAGCGGCGCGTATGGCTCTAGAAATATATATTAACAGACATATCGGAAGTCCAATTATAATAAAAAAATATTCTTAAATAACTTAGAACTTGGAAGCCGTCACGTAAGTGCGACTGTTCGTGTGTATGGGTCCGATTCTCACTCAGCGAAAGAATAATTTAATAGTTTCATTTCCTTGCTCTGGTAACGAAGCGCGAAGACGAACCGCGGCGTTTAGTCGGCCACTTGACACACAAAACAAAACCGAATGTATTAACACTAGGTTCCCACCGTTACCCTGCTTTATCCCGGATACAGCGTGAAGCTAAAAAATACTTAACTTTTTGTAGATGAAGTACCTTAACTTCTTTCATTGTCAATAATGGCTATAATTTGACGCGAATACCAGTATTTGCATTAAAGTAAGCATCGCGGGGGGCGCGTCGCTTGCGGTCGGAACATGGTAGTACACCAACAATGGTATACACATTTTTTATGGGATTCGATACTTTGATTGATTTATGGTATGAGTTACAGAAATGTACATACTTTAAAAGGTATAATAATTATCAACTAAGTGGAAAAATAATAATTCACTTTCAAATTTTACAGCGATGGTCTTCACTTGGGGATTGAATAAATTTCCTTTTCGCTAGCCGCTATGTTAAGACACAATGCGGAGTTAAATTCCGCCGTTTACTTCCACCGTTGGTTTTCACCTTGCCACATTTCACTGTATAAAACGTGAAGCTGAGATAAAATTATAATAGTATGATTATGAATAATTTCTCAAATATGTCCTTACATGCATAAATATTTACAATCTAAAGATAATTTATACTAAGCAATTTTTTTTTTAGCATCCTGGAACCTATTGTTAAGACACTTCGTTCTCACTACGACATTTCCGTTCTTCACTTTCCGCCGAATTCTGGAGGCATTGCGTATTGAGTGGCGGAACTCAATGCCGCGCTTTGCCTTGTTACTAGAGCGAGGAAAGTGAAAATTTAATAATTTAATTTTTCTCGCTTTGGTGATATTTCATTTCCACGAGAGGGAATCGAACTCGTGTCCCAGCACCACGATTGGCATAATAAAATTAAAATTTACCTTTAAAATCATCAAGTTTCATCAAAGCGAAGGTACGTTCCACTTGTTCTCTGTCAGTGTCGACTGTCGAGTCGTATCAGATGCGCCAATAAGTAACTCGCCAGGACTAGTGCCTATCAAATATCCGTCTATAAATTAGATCTAAGCGTTTATTCTACTTTATTCTACTATTCATTTAGACAGTAATATATTCAGAAATAATTGTAGATGCAAATTTATAAAGTTAGCGCTTGATAGGATTGTGGGTTCGATTCTCGGATATGTGAAACAATGATAGTTCATTTGTGTCATCTTTATTGTCAAAAAAATTAATTTAATTCAGAGAATCTAAATAATATACAGTTCAGTAATATTCTTATTTATTTGTAGTTATTATTGTTCTTTTTTCGTTGAAATTTATGAAGAGGCCGTCGTTGTTTAGCGGTATAGCCCTTTACAACCGACTTCAGACGATAGTGAGACTTGATTTTCAAAAATTCTGGTGCGTACACAAATCGACTTTCCGAGACGCAACCGGCCTCGATCGATTGTGAGACTTATCCTTTTCTTGGAAAAAATAAGCGCGGGCGTCTTGCGAACATGTTTGAACCTGTTAATCGCCCGTTACCACTGTGAAGGATGGCTGCGTTTTTGGCGCTCAAACTCGCCAGGGTAAGTATTGGTTTATTCATTAAATAAGTACAACTTCTATTTTTTTTGTATGATTTACTTACTTCAAGCATTGTTTTATACTCATATGTATTTCATTTGAACCTAGCATGCTTACTTATGTGTATGTTGTGACTCAAAATCAAGGACGCACGATCGTATAGGTAAGGTGATACGTACCAAATTGATATTCATACATTTTTGCACTTAAGCATCATTTTTCTGTACTTATAAACGTTTAATTAGAGTTTTTTTTTATTTTCAGGAAAGCCTCTCAATGATGACCAAATTTCACAAATATTAGCAGATAGGAATAACTCGAAAATCGAGGAATTTGCTGAATCAACTAGAAGAGAGTGGATCTGATTCTGGTGATAAATCCTCTGAAGTGGATGACGCACTACCACCTATACCAATAACATCCAGAAGGAGGGGATCCACTAGAGTATGCCTCTAGTGGTCACGCAGGGAAACGTCAAGAGCAAAAGGTAGAGGGTGGGTTACGAAAAGAGGGCATGCTAGAGGAAGAGGTCAGGCTAGTGGAAGAGGACAGGCTAGTGGAAGAGTATAGGCTAGGGGAAAAAGAGGAACACGTGAGAGTCTGTGGGTTGAAACTGCCTATATAGATAAAACTTATGATTACTGCCTGCCTAAGACCTGTCGTATGGATTGTGGCAGTCGGTCTGAACTAAAATGCGATCTATACCTCTGTCTATCTCGTGACAAGAATTGTTTCAATTTTTTTTACAAGCCTTAATTATATAACACTAAGACACACTTACTCTTACTAAATATTATGTTCTCAAGTATTAGATTCCAAAGTAGGTTTAAGCACTTTAAGGTAATGTTTACGTTGATTTTTATAAGTTTTATACCAAAAAAAGATTAATAACCAAAGAAAGGAAGAAATATTTTTGTTTTCTAAATGACTAATGATCATAAAGACTGTTTAATTAATTTAATATCAAACCATATCTCCAGTAGGTTTTCAGGAAACCAGGATTTCTTTATTTATTTTTAACATGATTTTAGGCACCCACGAAAAGGTCATTTTAATTTTAATGAAGTCTGACTAAATTATTTTCTTCGGTTGTAAAGGGATAGAGTCTGATAGTAAACACGACGGTTGTGAATGCGATACTAACTGGAGGATTGAATTATAGAAAATAATTTCCTTGCTTTAGTAACAAGAAAATGTGTGGCGCTAAATAATGCCACTCGACATGCAATGTTCCGAAAATTAAGCGATGCGTGGGAAAAGGAGTGTCTTAACGATAGGTTCCCTCTGGTTATTATGTTGTATACGGGATATAGCACATAGCTATATAATATACAATATTACATAATTTTCTTTTATATATTTTTGAATATATATGTGTAGGTAAGAATTGGTAGGTGATCTCAGTGGTCGTTCTTATGAACTTCAAATAGTGTAATTCATGCTTTACTTACAGTAATTATTGTTTACTATATTATTAATTATTATTATCAACAAGAGTTTTCACTTATAAACCATGATATAAGCTGAATTTTATTAACTTAAGAGAACTTGAAGATTAAGCAATAGCAATATTTATATAGTAAAATATTAAATAATGAAATGCTTCATAGACTACATAACAATATAAAAATTAAATACATATAGTTTTATGTATAGTTATTTTAATATTTTAAAAAGAATTATATATTTCGAACGTTAACGTAAATTCAAAAGCGTTTGAATTTACGAATTTTGTGTGAACTTTACACTCATCCAACCATCATAAGATACTTGTAAATTATGAATATTTACATGAACCATTGAAAATGATAGTAATTTTGTATTGATTGTCAACAACATACTAAATGCAATAAATCTAAGTATTGATTACAACTATCTAATGCGAATATCGTGAGTAATAAATTTTGCAAATGTTTCTTACATTGTTTACATATTAATTATATGCAAGGATTTAGTTTCAATTTACAATATATGATAAGAACAAAACAATTTTGTACTATTTAAACGATCTTGCCAATTAAGTTGCTTTGCCTGTTGTTGAAACTACTATCACTATTTTAAAGTGCTAATCACACTTTTAGAACTACTTATACCTATACGTATTATTTTTTTATAAACAAATTTGAGCTTATGTTTTCTGTGCACTGACGAAGTTTTCTAGCCAGTTAAACTATACTTTATAGTCACATCATAACGACCTATTAAATTGCCAGAAGAATAGTAAACAAATAATATAACTCAAATTAACAAAACGCGGCGTTTAGTTCTGCTACTTAACACGAAATGTCTGGAAAATTTGCTGGAAAGTGGAGAGCAGTGTGTTTTAACATTGGCCCCCTTTGTTACACGCGAAGCGTAGCGTGCAAAAGAAAAAACTGCACACAACTCGGACTTATAATAAAAGAAAAAAAAACGACCTACCTTATGGCTAACAATAAAAAAAACAATTATATACTTTACGTTTCAAAGTGCTTAAGTAGAACGTATCGTTTGGAATTTTATAGTTTTTATCTCGTTGGAAATTGTAGGCGCGTTGTTGTCTCGAATTCTGGAGAACAGATCTGCTATAGATCATTAATATATATTATATACCACAGATTTAGTATAGAGAGATTACTATATATAAATATTTTTATTTTATTTTGTAAAATGTGAAATGAAAAATAAATCGAGATTTCGCTCACTTTTTCATGAGGTTTTGAAAGTTCACACAAATCACAAGTGAATGTTAATATTTAAATATTTTCTCTTTTGTGACTTTAATCGCAACAGTTTTGAGTTCAATTCTTACTTAAAGTATTCATTATTTTTATTTCCTCGCTCAAGTAACAAGATAAAGCGTCGGGTTTTACTATTCAATATTTAATGTTTAGAAAATTAGGCGGAGCGTGAAGAACGGAGTAGATTTCGTCTAGAAATAAGTAAACGCAAAAAAATATATAGTTTTATGAATAACAGCTATTTCTGAAAGAATAATAAAAAGTAAGTAAAAATTAATTATTTTGTTCCCATAATTGCGTTTCACGGTCATTTGAAAAATATTTAATGAAACAATATGTTTGATTATACAACGTTTCATCTGTCATTTATTATTGTTCTGTGTTGTAAGTGAGAATAATATAATATTAATTGTATGTTTGCACGTCTGAGTTTTAACAACCATTTCTCCCGACTCGTCTCTTCCGTACACTCTATTTCATTGTTTTTCCCTTAGAGACATTGTAAGTTGTTGGTGGGACTAAACACCACGTTTTATTTTATCTGAATTGGTAAAAAAAAATCCGGACAAGCGCTAGTCAGACTCAGCCATCGAGGGTTCTGTACAAAAATTTAAGGTCTCGTTCCTTTTCCTGTTCTCGAGCTTAGGTTAGCTCTGGCTAACCTAAGCTCGAGAACAGGAAAAGGGCTCTGGCCCTTTCAACTGATACCTCACTTGAATTAGTGGATTTAATACCAAATTTTGCCCCCTTTCTAAGGCTACTATTTTTTAGGATTTACACACAAATGTATAGTTTTCAGATTTTCCTGAACTAGCTACCAAATTTGATAATTCTAGGTTAACACGAAGTATCCTATTAATTTTGATTCCTTTTATAGTGTCAAAATATGCGTTTTCCTGAACTAGTACTAACTGTAGATGCTAGCTGCCAAATTTCATAATTCTAGGAAACCGGAAATACTCTGTTAATTTTGATTCCCTTTAAAGTGCAGAAATATGCGTTTTTTGCTATACATATATATAAACGGCCATATTTTTTTTTAAGTACATATATAAATACGTTTTTTTTGCTAGAAATCATGGGGCCGTAGATCTAGGTACATAGTTTGAATTTCAACCCGATATCTTCAAGCAATCCTGAGATAAAGGCTCTTGACAAACAGACAAACAGACGAACAACAAAGTGATCTTGTAAGGGTTCCTTTTTGTCTTAAAAGGTACGGAACCCTTATTATAATATAACCCCTTTCTACTGTCCCCATTCAATAATTTTGGATAGATATTATATATTATGAGTATTTAGTAATAATTATGCAATTATGTATCACTTTGTTGTGGTTTTCAGTTTACAAAGTATCGCTGCAACCGCAAGTATGCGATTCTTCAATACATTCAAATTTACATGAAGGCAATTTGGGTGACATAAGCACATTCCCTTGGCTGGGTGTTCTACGAGTTCACATTCGTAAGTATCTTAATTCTTAAATTAATATCAGCTTCACGCTATATCCCGGACATAGCAGTGTAGGCAGAGGGAACCTAGTGTTAAGACACTCCGTTCTCCACTTTCTGCCGCGTTTTAGGGGCATTGCGTGTTGAGTGGTGGAACTCAGCGCCGCGCTTTTACTCGACACCAGAGCGAAGAAATGAAAATATACATTTAAATAAATATTTCATTTCCTCGAGTAGGGAGTCGAACCCACGACCTTGCACGATTTTGCAGCACACTTTGTGCCCTTGCGCCATAACTAACCTCAATTTAAAATTTTGTTAATTTTATCATTGAAAAAATATTTTATATTTAAAGTTGGCAGGAACGTTAGTTCCAAGTTTTAGGTGTTTGAAATAATTATAATTTTTACTGTGTTAATAATATTTGACTAAAATTAAAATTTTAAAATTGATTGTTAGATGAAGGCGATAAATTTCAAATTGCTGTCACGGGCCTGGTGTTGGTCAAACGAAAGTACGGAATTGTCAATGCAGATGACATAGCCAAAGTTAATCCTACAAGAATCAAGTAACAATTTTTTTTTATGTAATATATAGAGGCAAAGAATGTGACGGTTGAGGTAAAAAAACAAACACAGTGTTGATTTCCACCATTCAAAAATTAGACTGTATGTGGAGAGGCTTAACAATTACATTTTTTTACTTGCCTATCCTGCTTTGTGCGGAATACAGCAAAAAGCTAAAAAAATTTTATACATTTATAAGATAAATCTGCCTAATCTAAGTGGAAAATGCATAACAGGTACTTATTTTTTTAGAAGAGAAGGAAAAGCGATGTTTATTTTAAAGGACAACGAGACGTGGTTCAGTAAAATACAAGAATATACTCTGCATCCAGAATATGAATATGCGACCTACAACACTATCGCTCTAGTCGAACTTGATTATGAAGATAATGGTAAGAAATTAGTTTGTTTATATTTTTTTATCAAACGTTACTTATTTAGCTTTTTTTCACCAATTTATATTTTATAGTATCTTATTCTTCTAACTGTAATTTATCCACTATGAACCTGTACATAAGACAATACTTGAAATTAAATTATAAGAACGTGTTTATAAATGCAATGCAGGTTCAAGATGCGTGTACCGATAAAAAAAATACTGCTAAATCCTTATCAGCCTTTTAATGTCCACTACTGGCTGCCACCGAGGGTCTCCATGACAACCACTTTGTCGTCCGTCTGCCCGTTTGTCAAGATCTCGAGATAACGTAAAAATATCAAGCCGAAATTAATATTATATATACAACTGACTATGACTACGAATGAGGTCAGTCATAGCGCAGGGGCACAAGTGTGTGACTGTAAGCGCCACTGGTTGTGTTCTCGATTCCCACTTGAGGAAATTAAAGATTTATTTAAATTTATATATTGAGTTTCGTCATTGAACATGCAATGCCTCCAGAATTCGGCAGAAAATCGTGAATCGTAAAGATATACAGGTCTACGGTCCCTTAGTCCGTCCCTAGAGGTCCCTAGAGTACAGAAAAAATAAAAAATATGAGCATCTATTTATTGTTTTTGCTGCAAAATCAAAACCTGTAGGATATTTTCCGTGAACTTATAGTTATGAAATTTGGCTCGAAGTGAGATAATTCAATATAAAAAAAACAACTGAAAAGTAAAAAAAAATTAAACATTTTTAAAGTGTTATTCCACACTTAGGAAAGAAAAATACTTATTTAGAAAACGTATAAAAATTTGAACGCAGCGGGACGTAAAAAATTATAAGCATTGAGTCGTCACTCCACACGCAATGACTCCTAAAGTAATAAACTTCCTTTGAACTACCTTAATGGAAACGGAGTATCTTAACTAGCGTATCCGTATCCATAGCGTTTGACGCTCCCTTCTCTCTGACTACCCCCCTCAGAGATAAAGCGTGAAGCTAGTAGCAGTAGCAGTAGCAATAGCAGTAGCGGTAGCAGTAGCAGTAGCAGTAGCAGTAGTAGTAGTAGAGTAACACTATGTTCTAAGGTTTTCTCTACCTAAATCATGTTTCTGCTATGCGTGAAGCTCAAGAAAACAATAATAAATAGTGTTTTTTC
>DWLH01002760.1:0-10374 GCA_018249795.1 Heliconius telesiphe telesiphe | reverse complement strand
TCGCATCAGGTAATGCCGGGCTCCGGCGCCCAACACACCTTAAAGGCCGGCAACGCACCTGTAGCTCCTCTGGTGTTGCACGGGGTCGTGGGCGGCGGTGATCACTTACCATCAGGTGACCCGCACGTTCGTTTGCCTTGCCTTATCCATAAAAAAAAAAAAAGAACCATCTATTTTCATTACTGTTATTGTAATATAAGTATATTTTATTTTTTATAATAAATAATTGAACCATTTGTAACGAACATATTTTGCTATTCCTTATCGAGTTCTCTTATTATAGAAAATAAAGTATTTACGACCCCGTTTTTTCTTTGTTTCTTTACAATAAATATTCCGCTGAAGTAACATAAATTTATCTGTTGTTGTTTGTCGTTCTTGTGTTTTAATAGTATCACACAGAGTCTATATAAGAACAATAAAATACATGTAAACTTATATTAAATGTGAACTTACCGAGCTTAGAGAGTTTTTAATTTTCATGCAGATACTTAAAATTACTTTGTATAATCATACGAAATATTTATATAAGTTCTCCTTTAATTACTTTGAAGAATTTGTAAATTTACCCATTAGCGGAAATTGAATATTGAAAAGTTTTTATTCCGTTCTTCTAAATGTTTTCCGTAAAAGAATCTCTTATGTTGATGTTCATTACATCTGTTGCCAACTGTATAGTACCGCACTCGTAGTATCGCATATAGTGACACATTTTGCAAAATTTAAAAGAAACTAAGAAACAGAAACTTAGTAATATAACGAGAAAATATGGTAATTAAGAATTTCAATTTCAGGATCCAGTTAAAAATAATGTTTCAATAAATGTTTTTTTAATAAAATATGTGAAGTGTCTTTTTTCTAAACAAATATGTATATACCAACATACAAAATTATTAGAATGTCGTGGCGCAACGGCGCTGTGTCTGACTGTAACGCGACAGCTGTGGGTTCGATCCAACTCAGAAGAATGAATTATTATTAATAAATATTTTCATTTCTTCGCTCTACCACCAAGACAAAAGCCCGGTGTTGAGTTCCGCCACACAACACGCAATCAAAAAACCCTACGCGAGGAAATAAGATATTTATTTAAATTTATATTTCCATTTCATCGCTCTGGTGTTGAGGCAAAGCGCGACGTTGATTTCCGCCACTCAATACACAATGCCTCCAGAACTGGAAAGTGGGTAACAGAGTGTCTTAACACTAGGTTCCCTCTGCCTACCCTGCTGCGTGCAGGATACAGCGTGAAAAAAAATATAAATCATAACAAAAAATTTAATATTAATAATTGTAATACTCATCATCAGGTAATGTTCGCTGATCGAACAATCGTTCCCGCGTGGCCTGACCTGACGATGTTTATTTAAACTTGGTAACATTGTCAACATTAATTGCTTTAGTTAGAGAGATTTAGAAAGGAATTTCATTACAATTATATAGCTATTTACGGAGCTTTGAGAACAGAAAGCTAAGTTTATGAACTTGCGGACCTCAAATTTCGAAGTATTCCCAATATCTGCAAGTATGTATCAATTAAAATACGGTCCTACCCTTCATGTTATTTTATTTGGCTTGAAGCTCTTTTTACTCACACATTCATACATACTTTATGATTTTAAAATTTACATATTAGCCCCTTCACGCTATATTACGCATATAGCAGGGTAGGCACAGGGAAACTAGTGTAAAGACACCCATGTTCAGCCGCATTTTGGAGGCAATGCTTGTTGAGTGGCAGAAATTAACGCGTCAATTAAAATATTAAATATTTTATTTCGTCGAGTGGGTATCGAACCCTCAACCTGTCGCGTTAACAGTCATACGCTTGTGCCCCATCACCACGAGCCCAACGCCACGGCTCCTTGCCTCAAAAAAGTATTCACATAAATATACTAAAGTAGTTATATAAATAGATACAATACAATACTCGAGGCTGTCATGAATTGAATACATTCTAGGAATGTATGCATATTTGTTGTTCACGTTTAGGCGATTGTGAGGGATTAGAATACAGGATACGAGATATCCCTCGTCTCAGTTCTTGACGTTTTTACTTTTAGTAGATATAAAAGCTTCTGTCTGGAGCATATTTGATAAATAAGAAAAACTTTTAATGGGTCACTTGTGGTTGTTTAATATATTCGGGAAATTTATTGGAACGCCGTTGTCTTTAAATAATATTTGAGAGTTGAGGTTGAGGACAATCGTGACGCGGGGGAACAAGTATACGACAGTAAACGAGGGATGTTGTGGTTCAATTCTAATTCGAGGAAATGAAATATTTAACTTTTCCTGGCTCTGGTAATGGGACAAAGCATGGCGCTGAGTGCGCAACAGAAGTATTTTAATGGAAATGGAGTGTCTTAACACTAGATTTCCAGGTTTCTTTCTGCCTACTCTGATATATGCGAGATACAGTGTTAAGATAAAAAATATATCTGTGTATTTTTAAAAATATGACCCTGTGACGAATAAGAAATATTATTTTAGCATATCATAAAATTGCGTATATATACTCTGATATTAAAGAGTGTATTATTAACTACCTAAATATACTATTGAAATTAAAATTATACCATAAATATAAAAAATATTCAAGTTTTCTTTTCAACATATGGCGAAAAGTATTCCTTTATGTCACACACTATGATCTACCAGAACTAACAAAAACAAATATTAAAACCAAATAAACTACTATTATCTAACAGATAATTAGCGAAATAAATTCTTGTTCGTCATTTCTTGGACAATTCACAGTAGAAAAATATTCATTGCTGATTAAACGTATTACAAAATAGAAAAAAACATTCAACGTGAGCAATCGTTGGCAATAACAAAATATTAATAATCATAAAATAAATACTATAGAATGCTAAATAGATATTAAAAAACTAAATTTTGTGCAATTCTGTATGTCAGACAGTGACTAATTTGAAACCTTCGTGATGAAAAGAAGAATTTAAGCAATATCCACACTGTCAGTTTGAAAGTAAAATATTTTAGCGTTATTTTTTTTACATCTTTTACCTTGTCCACTGACATCACTCTCTTCACATACGCTGTCCAGGGGTCCTCATGCTTTTTACGTGAAATTTTTCTAGTATCATCGATGCTGTGTTTTCGTAGGTCAACCGAGGTTTTCGCTTGCCTGTCTTACCAACTGCTGCTCTTCCTTTCTCAATTTTTTTGCCATTCTTTCATCACTCGTTCTCTCGATGTGCTCGGTTTGGGCACGGTAATATACTACTTTGTTTGATATGCGGATTCGGTCAACAAAACGGCTAGGCACGACGGGCATGTCGAATGAAAAGATCTCATCTCTACAGCATTTACCTTTCTTTAATTCTTCTTCTGTAATATCCACGTTTCAGAACCGTATACATAGTCGATATCAGAACTGCAATGTGTGGAGCTATGCTGACGTTTCGCCACATCAACGCAGCTAAGGCTTTATCTCTCATGTCACTGTTTATACGCCTTGGAGAGACCTGTCCAAATACAGATAGAACAATCAACATTTTTTTTTTTTTTTTTCGTGAGGAAATCCTTTTGCGGATACCAGCCCGAATGGGGACTCGAGCGGGTTATGTGGGGCTCACGGACCGGCAGATGGTAGGCCGTCCGAATACCCACTCACGGTGCTCCTCCTCGACCGCCACTGGCCGCGAGACGCGGGGACATTAGTCGTCCGCGAAACGCGGCGGCGGGAGCCTGCAAGGCACGTCGCGGAGTCAAGGGCTTGTGGTTACCCTCGACGGCCTGCTCGGAGTAGCGCGTGGGAGCAATCCTGCGCGCAACTACTCGGGCCAGGTTAGTAGGCGGCCAGCTTCCCCAAGCTGACCGCCCTCTGGCTCGTTAGGGCGGAAGGCGGCGATTGAGCGTCGGGCTCCCTCCCAGCGATCCGACACAGGTAACCCCCGAAGCAGCCATGCCCCGTGAGTACCTGTGTGATACGGAAGGTTAGGACGCCGTGACGCCGCGCTAACCACTGGCGGAACACTGGACGAACAGCCTCGATCGTCAACCGGCCGGCAGATGGAGTCGCCAGCCGGGATTCCCACACTTCCATAGCGGCTTCCCGCTCCTCCTCGAATCAACATGACATAACGCAACCTTGTTTAACTCTCGATTTGATGTCAAACCATGGCGACATGCCAGATGGTGCACCTATGCAGGCTGAGTGATCTCCTTAAAGAGACTTTAAAGCTTGGAGCAAGAGGCCTCACCTTGTACCGGGATAGTAGCTCGCATAATTTAATTCTTTCAATCCAGGAAAATGCATTCTTAAGTCCACGAAACCACAAAAAACTGCTTACGTCGGCAGCCTACATTGGGTCTTGGTTGAATATTTTCACTCCGCAAAAGATTGGATCCATATACTCTTTCAATTCTAAAGTTTAATTGGACATCCCACTACAGCCTATCGGCTCTTTCTTGCATTCTTCTCCTCAATATTTTGGCAAGCTAATGAAACGATGGTGCGTATTATGCCCTATAGCTTTCACGTTGACTGTGCCTCACCATTCTCAATCTGATTTCCAGCATTAGTTACACAAATCCAAGTAACGTAATATTTCGCCGTGAATATTTGACCATCTCTGCAGTAAATCCATCTGCTTTCGCTGCTTAACCACATTTCAGACTACTCTCAACTTGGTGGCATGTCAACTTCACCATCGAAAGTGTAGTGGAAGTTGCATCACCGGAAAATTTGTGGGCAGATTCAACCAGATTATTGCAAATTTCGGTATTTACAACCAGATTTAAGTATTGGATTTTTCTCACAATATTTCACATTACGTAATGTCGGGCTCCAACGCTGCTTGTATCGGCATCTTTACTCAGTTGATGTAATCCCAGACTCGTGGAAGATCGATGTAATGCACTCAGTCCCGAAGGAAGGGGATGAGTCAGATCCAACTAACTGCAGGCTCAATCACTATCACGGCTTTGCTTTCTAAATGATGCAGAGCATATATATAAATAGCTCTTGCTGGTTATCTGGAGGATCTCCGATTAATAAATGAATGTTTACCCATAAACCTTGACATTACCTATGGCTGCGCGAATTAATTTTAAATTATACAAATAATACTTTTAATCTCTCCGTAACTTCCAAGTATCTACATGAGTAACAAATTAAAATTTTAAAATATTCCTTGTGCACTAAGCTTGACAATTCCTACCAGTCACAGTTTTGTTCCGGTAATATGTCACGTAACGCACAGGAAGTGACGTTTTCATCCCAAAAAACTTTTCAAGTTAAAAATAACTAGCATTTAATTAAATTATCTAGTTTTTAGCTATAGTAATGTAATATAGGTTAGATTTTTGTTGAATTACTACGTGATAAATAAAATAAAACGAATTAATTTATATTTAAAACATCGTCACTACTCGGAACACTTTTTCTGTACCCCGAAGACACAGAAACTTCCGTCACAGTTTTTGTCGAAACTAACTTTAATATAATAATGGCAATTTTACAAATACGATTATAGTGGTGCCAGGAAGATAGAAAAAAATCAAATTAGTAAATTTTACTTGTGTAAATTATCAAATTCACTGTGACTACTAATCATTTTCCGGTCCTATAGTTTTCGTAGGACAAAATTAAAATATTTATATTATTTAAAATTACTGTAAATTTATCACATAAGAACTGGAAAAAACACTTTAAAAATATCTGTGAATATATTTAAACACTAAAACATATTCAAAGTGTAATATATTAGAAGTAAGACGTATTTGAAATCGGCAAGAGCACCGTGGGACAGTCGAAATCTTTACCGCTTTAGATATCTTTAGCTATGGTACTTATGGTACTTTTTAATTTAAATCAACATTAAAACATTTACTTTAACCATATAAAATCTTAATTCCACATGATCCATATAATAAATTAGAAATAAAAGTGCTTAAAGTTGTGGGACAGTCTAATTTTGCTAGGGTAATTTTTTCTGAAATACACTCATATATTGAACTTAGGTTATGTCCGCTGGGGAGAATTTGTTTGTTTTTACTACCTAATCGTAAAATCGACGTTATTATTAAATAAAGCCAAAATACCTTACCTTA
The DNA here is from genome assembly GCA_018249795.1 of Heliconius telesiphe telesiphe. Classification (NCBI taxonomy): domain Eukaryota; kingdom Metazoa; phylum Arthropoda; class Insecta; order Lepidoptera; family Nymphalidae; genus Heliconius; species Heliconius telesiphe. Next base: position 4,293 of record DWLH01002760.1, on the reverse strand, counting down.
CCTTTTTTATATAACTTAATAATATAAGTGGTTTGAAATTTTTTTGTTATTTATATTGAAAATATACAATACGCTGGTTGTGGTTGTTGCTTATCCAGGCTAATGATTTATGTTTATATTTCCACTCTGGTAGATAAAGTACGGCGTTGAGTTCCGCCACTTGAATCTAGGCGGAAAGCGACAACTTAATGTCTGGGCAGGTGCTCTCGGCGTGCCTTCTTGTATGCAAGATAAATCTGTGAACGTCTAAATTTCATTGAAAGCCCCAATGTTCATATATTCTAAATTCTTTAAAGCTATATATTTTTTATTTATTTGACTTAAAAAGAATCTCATCATCTTTGCTGATTCTTTAATCTCAGTAATTTCACGCGGACGACTATTGCATTATTAATATCTCGCAAATGTTTGCTTTGACAACATTCTACAGAGTTTTTAATAAGTAAACTTGAGTCACGCTTTAATTTTTTAACTTTCGAAGAATTTCAATACTTTTTGATCGTGATTGAACTTTGATATATTTTTTTATTTATTATTTTAACATGATTACAACTTGATGATACCTAAAAATATTTATTAAACATCAAATTGCTTTTTTAAACCTTGATTGAATAGATTTTTATGTAAAAATAAAAGATTTGGGTCCGAGATCCACAGACAGAAGTCATTTAATATTTGTTACTATGGTAAAACAATATTGTTTTTATTTTTTTAGGGTGCTGTATCTCCAACGAAAAAAAAAAAACAAGAACCCCTATACTTTGTTATCCATTGTCTATCTGTTTGTATGCCTGTCCGTCTATCAAGATTGCGTGAAGCTCTCAAGCTGAAATTAATATAAAATATCTGAGGTAAAAATAAATTTGGAAATTAACGCAAAGATACGAGTATTTGCATTTTTACAGCATTTTGATTCATTCAAAATGCAGTAAGAATGCAAATACTCAAAACAAATACTCGCCGTGTAATCAAAACTTATAATAGGATTTTTTCCGTAGACAACACATGGACGTGAACTTTGCTTCAATTATGGAATTTGGTAAGAAGTGAGAGCTTACAATAGAAACAAATTAAAAATAATGGAATAATATATCATAGAAAATAATCATTACAAACTTATACTTGAAGTTAATTTAATATAAAATAAGTGCATACGCATGCATGCAAATGCACCTTAAGTGTGTCAACTTTTACAATTCCCGTTATCTTTGAGGTACAATCATGAAATTGGTGCGAAAACCTCAGTGGGCGAGACTGACTTTACTGTTTTTTTTTAGCTTCTTCTCTTACTACTCACTCTTTTTTCATAAATCTTTCTTTGCTATTCTTTACTACCGTAAATTGTGCATGTATACTGACAAAGTCAGTACAAGTAAAAAAAAATCATAAGTATTTTATACAGCGATTTAGCTTAGTATACACTACTAAGCTAAATCGCTGTATAAAATACTTATGATTTTTTTTTACTTGTACTGTAATATATAGAATATATATTATGAAAACGGTAGAATGAGCAAAGGAATATTAGAACGTTTTCAAATTGAAACGAATATTTTAAAAACTTCAGGTATGGATAAAAGTATGACAGAGATAAAAAAGAAAGAGTATACGCTGCAAAAGCACCAAACGAAAGTACTGATAAAGATGAAGCGTGAAAAGTCAGAGAATGAAAGAGATGAAAGATTAACGAGTTGCTTTCGAAGGACGGTGAGATTTTGATAGAATAACCACACGTTTTGCAGCGATGGGCGGAATTTTACAAGAAGATTTATGAATTTGATGACGTATCAGTCTCAAGTAACGCTTAGCCTTGATGTATCTGAAGGCGATAGAAAAAGTTGAGAGTGCAATACGAAGTCTGAAATGTGGTAAGGCAGCGGGAGCACATGAAGTTACTGCCGAGATAATCAAATATGGTAGGCAACGCGTCTTGGACTTGTTCTGGATTTGTGCAATTTATGCTGGAAATCAGGGAAGGTCCAAGATGATGGGTCGATGGTCCAAAGGCTTACAGATAGACTGCGCTATCAGCTCGATTAAACTAAAATATTAATGAGACGCAAGAGAGATCTGAGAGGCTGTTGTAGAAGACCCAAGGCGGCTTTAAACCTGGAAGGGGGTGTATGGATCAGATCTTTTCTCTCCGCATGATCACGGAAAAATTCTTGGCCGTTAACCAAGAAGTTTACGAGCTGCAGGCATTAATCGCCACTCTGAAAGAAGGATGTAAAAATAATGGTGCAAGCCTAAATGCGAATAAGACAAAGGTTCTGATATTTGAAAGAAATGAAGAAAGGACGAAAAGCAAGATCAGTGTAAATGGTAACATATTAGAACTAGTGAATGAAGTTGTATATTTGGGAAGTATGTTCAGTAGAGATGAAAGATACGAGATAGGTGGAGCTGTTGTCGCTATCATCGTGGAGGGCATGTATGAAGAGGTTGATGACAAGTCGAAAGAGGTATACAGAGATACAGCGTAAAGCTAAGTAAGTTAAGTTATATGAGTCATCGTAGCACAGCAGCACGGCGCTTGACTGTATACGCTAAGATTGTGGGTTTCATTCAAATCGGAGGAAGGAATAATTTTTATGTCTTCGCTCTGGTAACGACAAAAAGTACAGCGTTGAGTTCCGGCACTCAATATGCAATCAATCGTAATCAAAAGTAGAAAACTGTTAAAAAAATATAACAAGATATCGCAAAGTTAGACAACCTCCGTTAAAGTAATTAACTCGTTCTCATCTCTACGTCATTATTGCGTGTAATTATAAATTACCAAGCGAACCGTATAATGATAATTTCTCGCATATTACATGTATTCTGTAACAGGTAAGGTCTTTATGAGATGGAAGTATTGCGTCTTCCATACTTTATTTAATTACTTGTTCCCTCAGATGAGGAGTTTGTTTGTGGTAAGGACATATAAGCCTTTTAAGAGTGAATTAATAGCTTTATCTTTTTCATATTTTTAAAAAAATATATATTTTTATTCATTTTTTTTTATTTTCTTTCCTAAATGTGGAATAACACTATTTATTTGTTAAAGACACCCTGTTTTCCACATTATTATAATTGCATTGAAACTAACTCTGCACTTTAAATATCCAGTTTATTTTTATATTTGAGCGCTCCACAATGATTGCATTTACAGTCTACAGCTATTACCCAATTGCTCCACGATAGCACGAGATTATTTTTTTGTATTTGAAACAATGCCTAACAATTTCGGCATTTTTAAGTATTTTAAAAACCTGACCATATATGTATAGGCTAGTTTGTGAATGAAATACTTTACAAAATGGAAACTGGAATTTATATTGTTTACTCGCTAATGCCAGCTGCTTAATCGTCTTAAAATCGGATGTTATGACATTCCTTGGAGCTGAACCAGTCCAGCATCTAGGTGTCATCATGTCTTTGGACACCAAGCTCAATTTGACAAAGCACGTTATGAATTTACGGACAAAATGTGTCCAAGCTAATTATAAGTGCAATTTATGGCACCCTTGTCAGGAAATTAAATATTTAATTTTTTAATTTTTTCGCTCTAGTGTCGAGGCAAAGCGCTGCGCTGAGTTTCCCCACTCAACACTGAACGCCTCCAGAATCCGGCGGAAAGTGGGGAGCGCAGTGCGTTTACACTACGCTAACATCACTACGCAACGCAGATTTATCGTATATCGATCGGCTATATCTGTCAAACTTATCGCTTGGCCCATCACATTGTTTCGACACGGCGACGTCACACAAAAAGATGTGCAAGCGCTTGACCAACCAATCCTTATGGATTGGTTGGTCAAGCGCTAACGCTTCTGCGTTACGGACGTATGACGCAGGAACGTATTGATTACGAATTGATCATAGAGTATTTTGCTTTTGTAAAGCAAATTTTCCAACTGCCCCAAGTAATTAAAGATATTTAGTCAAAACTGTTGTATTAGAGAACGGAGTGTCTTAACATTAGGTTCCCTTTGCCTACCCCGCAGTGCGTGCTGTGCCGTACTGCGGGATACAGCGAGAAATGATTATTGAGGAGGATTACGAGAAGGATTATTGTATTTTATCAACTTTCTCGTTTCGTTTGTATTCATTATTATTTATTGTTATTCTTTCGTTGTACAAAATTATTATAAGATGCGATGAGTTATTTAACACTTTATATCTTTTAAGCTTAAAAACGCGAAACTGATTATTTGATATATGATCATATATTAAGTCATAATAGTACTTATTGTTTGTACATTTATATTGCAATATATGTAACTCCATATTGAGGTTTTTTTAAATATA
>DWLH01002759.1:0-10375 GCA_018249795.1 Heliconius telesiphe telesiphe | reverse complement strand
TCTACTTATTGTTGTACATTTATTTACCTACAGAAGACGATGAATGAAGATGAGAATAACTGTAATAGAAAAATTATATATTCTATATTTTAAATATTTCATAGTATTTAGAATGATATTTTTGATGTATGACAAAATAGAAATAAACTAAAAATATAAATATGAAAATAAAATTCAGACGATAAAGTTTAAAAAACAAGGACTTAGAATGTGGTACAAAATTAAATAATTTGATAATAATTACTATTGATAAATAAAAAAAAAAAAATCAGCTTTACGCTGTATCAGCACACAGGGTAGACAGACTGAACCTAGTTGTTAGGACACTCAGTTCCCATTAAAACTCTTTCTTCTGAAGACATTGTGTGTTGAGTGGCGGAACTCAACGCCGTGCTTTTCTTCGACATCAGAGCGAAAATTAAAATATAAATTCAAATATAATATATTTTATTTCCTCGTGTGGTAATCGAACCTACAACCAGTCGCGTTTACAGTCACACACTTGTGCCCCTGCGCCACGACGGGTTCTACTTAGTATACTTCATATTTTGCTAGCTACCTAGCTATTTATAATATTTCTAAAAATAAATACTTAAATTATTTTTTATTGAAAATGCAACAATATTTCGACAGTTTTTGCCATTGTGAATAAAAGGAAAAGTACCCTATTGGAGATTTTTCGTCAATCTTCACTTTAGGTCAATAAAAATAATTTCGACGCTGCTCTTACAAACTTTAAGTGATAGGTAACAATTGAAAAATATTTTATTTCATGTAGACCTTCGAGGCGCAGCTGCCTTATCGTCTTGAATTATCTTCATTTCTTCGCTCTGGTAGCAAGAAACAACGCGGCTTCAATTTCCGCCACCCAACACACACTATCACAAAATTATGCCATAAAGGAGATCGGAGTGTTAAAAAAATAAAATTAAGTTCCCTCTGCCCCACTACGAGGATAGAAGACTGCTTTTTTACATTTAATATGTATTGAAATCATTTAATTTAATATAATCGCGAAAGTAAAAAATATAACTACGTAAAATACATTTACCTACACATAAGGAGACATTTGTATAAAAAGATACTCTCTAAAACAATAGAACGTAAGAGAATAATGCACATGCACTATGCACTTCGACAAAAAAGGTCAACTCATTTACATACCAATTTAAACAAATGAAATAAAATATACCTTTAAAATATTTTTCTATATAACACATGCGTGTAGCCTAGAACTGAACTTTGTGTGGACTATAAAATTTAAAGTCCCTTTTGTTCCCGTTCTCGCAAGAATTTCGGGCAATCTTAGGTTCCAATAAAAGCTTCACACTGTATCCCGCACAATACAGGTTAGGCAAAGGGAAGCTAGCGTTAAGATACTCAGTTTCCATTAAAACTCATCCCACTTTCCGCCAAAATCTAAAGGCATTGCGTGTTGCGTGGCACTAGGAGGATTACCAGAAGGATTCTCCCTTCATTCTGTCAAATATCAGCGATCTGCGCCGCGTAGTTCCAGCTGCGCGTTTGTCAGTTAGTCGGTAAAGGAAAAGCTTCATATACACAAATAGATTAACGAACATCTCATAATAATGATGCGATACTTAAAAGCTTTTCAAGCTGACTACTACGTTAATGTACCGATATTTGGGTCATAGGCATTATGAAAAACAAAATTATTTTATAATTTTGTTTGTTGCGATAATAATTTCACATTTTTCTATGAAGCTCTTGTCATGAAGACGAATGTATTGACCTGGTTTTACGGGATCGATCTAATGGAACGCCTTGTTAGAAGACATTTTTAGTTTCCATAGTAGGTTTATATAAGTAAACTAGTCCTTGCCCTCGAGTTTGTTTGTGTGGACTTGCAAGACGTAAAATGGAAAATCGCGTTTTTTCACCTGTAGGAATTCCCGAATTCCCGTAGGTAGGCTGCAGGCCAATTTCAACTTTGTAAGTCCAACAGTTTTGTCTGTGTGTTGTAAGGATTTTACATATACCTACAAATTAGTTAGTCAAGCAATTAGCAACTTTTATGTTAGTAATAATTTTGTGCAATAAATGTATAATAATTCGACGTCCTAATAGTCAATTCGATTGACGTCATACTTATTCGATCTAAAGGTAGTGGATCATTAAATATAAGGAAATATCAAAATGTAAAGACATTGTAATTTGTTATTATTATATATATATATATATATATATATATATATATATATATATATATATATATATATATATATATTTGTCACTTTTATCAATCAATCAATCTTTCTGTTATCTCGTTCAAGTCACATTTGTGACACATAATCACTTTAAATTAAAAAAAAAATATATAAGTAATTGTTTTTAGCGTCACACTGTATCCCGCTCAGCAGGGTAGGCAGAGAGAACAGGGTGTTAAGACTCCGTTCCCCAGTTTCGATGAATCGAGTGGTGGAACTCAACACCACGTTTTGTCTTGTTACTTAGTACGAATATGAATACTGTCCCCTATAAAGTTGTGTTGTACGTTACGCATAACGACGCCGTATTATGATTCACCATATTCTCGTTTTGTTAGAACAATATAACAATAAAACATTAAACACAGCGTGATTAAAATCTTGAGTGCTCGGATAACCCATCTAAATGTGTTTTTTTTTTCTTAAGGCATTTCCCGCATATTGCAATATGCGGGAAAAGATAGGTAGAATATTTTTTGTCTTGGAAATCTTGTGTCAAGACCCCGTTCGACCGTATGTTTCCGTCCAATTTTCGAAACATTGCGTGTTGAGAAGAGAAAGTCAACGCTGCGCTTTTTCTTGTGTCCAGGGCGAAGGAATAAAAATAAATGAATTATTCCACAACTGTTACCTTTTGGGGATCAGTGTTTTGACACTGCCTGGTTGACTGGATGGTCCGTACGTATAAACGGATTTGTCAAAAATCAAAGCTTACGGAAAAACAGAATAAAAGTAAATTTTGCTCTTAAAAAAATTATAATAATATAAATATACCTACTTTACTTATATTTATTATTTTATTATTTTACTTATATTTATTATTTTATTATTTTACTTATATTTATTATTTTATTATTTTACTTATATTTATTATTTAATTTTTTATCAGCGAAGTGAACCTTTATTCCGTTCATCTGTGAACCTTCTCATATACCTACCCGTTTATTTGTAGGCACCATCGAATCATTCCTTAGACTACGATTTCAACCGACAACGATCAAGTGCTACCAGGAACTTTACAACATGATTTAATAACACAGTTGACAGCGATTTTTTTAACTAAAATATTTTCTAAAATGAAAACAGTCCCGTCTCGAACACACAATATTGTTATGAAAATCTGTGAAGAACACTGTAGGGAAATCACTTAAGTTTAAGTACCGAGATGAGATATATCTCGTGAGATATACGATAGCGTACCGTACTCAAAGAAAGCGGACATTTTCAGTCTTTTTTTAAAAGTCTTTATATATATGAATAAGATGGGCCTGGACGCGCACGAGTTGGTTTTGAGTTTGATTTGTATTCGGCGTAACATTTATATAAAACTAGTTTTTCCGAGCGGCTTTGGTTCCGTAGTTAAATGGAAATATTCTAAGGTCCTGAGATAACCTGTAAGAATTTAGGTACGTGACGTAAGCCTTCGCTAATTGAATTATCCAAAACAAAATTAAATTTTCAATTTGAGTAAGTCGCCAGCTAACCGCGTTAAGCCAAATAAACTAATCAGCTTTATAATATTAGTGTAGAGGTATAGATATAATATTCGTTTCTCCTATCGAGTGAAATAGTTACGGGTACACGTAAAAAGTGAGGAATGGAGCATTACTTTAACATACTCTCTTCTCTATGCCGGGCTCGAGTCCCTCTATGTCCAAATTTTCATATGTTTTCCAAAATATTTTTCACCCTTAATGTGGAATAACGGTCAAAAAACTTTAAAAATCTAATTTAGTTAATATAAGCCCTTTTAATGTTCTATTTAATCACATAAGTAGGTGCAATAAACTTTTTCTAGTCCATGTAACTACATACATATATAATATACATAAGTTAGTATGTAATTTGTAACGCCCGCGTCATGCGCTTATAGAAGCCTGCAAGTGCACACGTGACTACCCTACTTGGTACCTCTATAATAATATGAAAATACGATTAATTCCGTCCGTTTAATGATATTTGCTATGGTTTTATTCAGATACTCGTACGCTCCGTTTTTCGTTGTAAATATTTTTTTATAGAATAGACAAAGAAGGGACTTGGTAGAAAATATCGGAAAAGTGTAAGTGGATCTCGCGCACGAAGTGTTCCGTACCACTATCTTTAAAAACAGCAAAAAAATCTGAAAAATATATATTTCATTTATGAAATTTATTTACTTTTTTAATATTTTGTATTATGGCCGCAACAGAAATATATCATCTGTGAACATTTCATCTGCCTATCACAGACGGACAGACATATATATCGATAGACAGACGGACAACGGAGTTTTAGAAAGAGCGTCCCCTTTTACCCTTTAGGTACGAAATCCTAAAAAAACGACTCACTTTTCATATTAAAACAGCTATAATTTTTAAATTAACTTTTTCTGAATTTAACGGAACCTATGTCAATATTATACATCTTCGTATGATAAATCTAATCTATTAGGTTAAGAAAAAAATACTTCACTCCGTTCATCATTTTCCACCCGAATACCACTCATTGTGTATGAATCGCAGAGCTCTACATCTCAGCACGGAAATGCAAGTAGCGCATGCCTTCCGAGTAGGAATAGAACCCACAACCGCCACGTTTACATTCAAAGGCTATCCCGACATCAGATTAACAAAGGTAAATAAAAAAATGTAATGATAAAGACAATCGCTAAATGAAAAAAAAATAAGAAGCAGAACAGAAACTATCGCCGTTAGCCACAAAATACAAATGCGCCATATTGAGTTTGTTATCTATATAGATATAAAAAAAATTTAAGTGTCTGTCTGTGATTTTAAAATAAAGGTCTGTGATATATTCAAGTGCATTTAGATATTTATTTACATGATGTTAAAAAAAATTGAAATTGTTTAATTTTAAAATTTTTGTCCGTCTGTCTGTGTTTCTGTTTGTCGGGGCTATTCTCCGAACAGCTGAATTGTTTTTTACGTGACCATCACTGAAAGATAAAGAGGGATTGTGGAGCATATATATATATATATATATATATATATATATAACTAAACATTTGTCTATAAAATACGACAATAATATCCCAAGAGAATTAAATTTATGTTTATGAATACACGAATAAAATTTAAGTGTATGTCTGTGATTTCGATACGAGTATAACCGTGGTTTTTGCGTGGCGTGCATGTAGTTATTTACACGATATTAGAACACAAACAATAAATTTGAAAAATTTGTGGCCTTCTATTTTTCCGTTTGTTTTAGAATGTATTTATTATAATTATTTAGATTTTGTTGTTCTGGTAACAAGACAAAGCGGCGTTGAGTTCCGCCACCCAACACGCAGTGCTTCGAAAATTGAGTGGAAAGCGGGGAAGCAGTTCCCTCTGTATACCCATACTTGGCATACATGATTATTGTAGACTTTAGTGTAGTTCACGCTTTACGTTATTGTCGTTTACTTTTTTAAAAAGTTTAAATAAATGACTCTACAATTTCAAAGTTATATCATGTGAAGCGTTTTAGTTTTATAGTAATTTAATTTTAAAAATGAAATATCTTTCACTAAAATAAATAATTACCTAAACTGATATAGAACTTTTTGTTATGTTTTTCTATATCGTATACGAAATCATCCGGGTTTCGTATACAATAAACCCCCGTGTCAAGGTACTCGTACTCCGCTTTCCAGCCCGATTTGGAGACGTTACGTGTAAATACAATCATTAATTTCATTCCAAGTGAGAATCAAACCCACAAACATTTACAATCAGACGCCGTCGCACTGCGCCACGATGGCGTCAATAAATAATTTAATATGTGCGTACTCAAAAGCTCTTTTTACTTATTCATAATATAAACCATGATCTCTCTGTAGGTACCCACTGAGTGTAAGGAATAATTAATTCCTTTATGAGTAGCTATGAATATGTTTATTAAGACCACTGTTAAATGCTTAATTATAGTCAATTGGACGGCAAGTGGCGATGCGTTTACTGCTGCATTTTCTATTAACATAGAATATTTTAGCACATTTACTATGTAAATGCCTGCAAGTGGTATTTTTGACTTCAATACTCACATTTGGAAATGATTTGAGCCTTAAATGGGTATGGCGTTGAGTTCCGTTATTTAACCCATAACGTCTGGAATTCGGTCGAAAAGCGGAAAAAGAAGTGAAGTGACAGTAGGTTTTTACTGCCTACTTGTTATACGCTGGATACAGTATGAGGCCAGAAATAAATAGGAGCAAAGCTGAGATCGAAATTATGTCTAAATAAAAATAAAAATGAAAATATTTTTAAAGTGTTAATCCACACTTACTTCTAAACAAGTATAAATGAAAATATTGATAAATAGTAATTAGTTTCCTCGAGTGAGGATCGAACCCACAACCGTCGCGTTACAGTAACAACCTTGTCCCCCTGCGCCACAAACCCACTCTAAGAATACTTGAAAATTTAAAAATGTAAACAGTCCGAGGCTCCCCACATATATAAATTCAATTACAAGCATACACATCACACCATCAGAATATACAATTAATCAGATAACCTTCAGATTAATTCTATATTCTGACACTTCACTTCAAACCTAGCAAAAAGCCATAAAGAACACCTGAAAATACGAAAAAAAATACAAAAAGCTTACCCTTAATAACAGCATCTCCCACAAACAATTGTCCAGTTTGATCCGCAGCCTGGTCCTTATATATCTTGGATATGAGGATGGGTAGCTTATGTTCAGCGCCACCCTTTATGCTAAGGCCGAGTCCACCAACTTTCTGTCGTGTTATTTGGACCATACGTTCCTGGAACAGTCTTGGTATTATTAGTGGAAATAATACACATTTAATTGGTTATTGTTATTGTATGTAGTTTCTAGACCTGTGAATTAAATTTTAAGCATATGGCTGACTGAACTTACAACTACAATAAATAACCACAACAAACATCTGATCTTCCTTTGTTTGCTTCACACTCCACCTGCCGCCACGGTATACCTGAGCGAGGAAATAAAAATATGAGTGGCATTGAAATGATTAACGTACTGTTATTTATCCTCTAGCCTTCTTCGATAAATTGATCCAACAGAGGAAAAATGTTACAAAAAAACTAGTTGTTCCTGAGTGAGCACGCTATTCAACAAAACAAATCCTTCAGCTATATATTTCTTACTCCTATTTTTGTCCTAAAATTTAAAATTTTATTACCCACTTACCCTAGCATGCGGCACATTTTTATCCTTGGGCGGCTGCGCGGGCACGACCACCTCGCGCTGCACCGTCACCGCCTCCATGGTGAGCAAGAGGCGCGCGGGCCGCGGCCGCGACTTGCCGTCCGATACCTGCACCATGCCTGTGCGGATCTAGGACACAAATGGTTTTTTATAGAGAAAAATAAATAATAAACTACTCTTACCGAATCTACGTCTGGCTGTAAACGCGACAATATCGGGCTCGCTTCCCCCTCAGGGTAATGTCAAAGCGCGGCGTTGAGTTCTTGAAAATTTTATGGAAAGTAGGAACATAACGTATGAACATTAACTTATGCGGGATATAGCGTTAAGCTTAAAATAAGCTTTATTGAAAAAAAAAGACAATTCTGGTAAGTTAGAATACGCAGTAAGAAGTTTTGCCACTCAACACAAAATAATGGAGTGCCTTAGAATTCTCTGCCTATTCCATTAAATGTGACGATAAAATTGAATTTAGCATTTCATGGACATTTTTCAAAGCTATGCTATGCGATGGGTCACAGCACCCAAGTGGCCTTTACATGCCTAAAGAGGTCTTTGTATAACACATAATATTGGCCACTTACATTCTTCAAGCTCCTCTAACCTAACCAATATTTTTTTTTTTACGGAAGTATTGACTCATTAAGATGAGCAACTTAGTACTTCTATCAAACAAAAATATGTCCGGGTTAAATATATATGTAATCGTATATAAATACTTTCGCAAGCACACTGCAATGACGGGAAAGCATATCACAGCATCTAGTATTTCAATACAGCTACAGTAGGAACAATGGCACATAGTGAATGGTGACAACACACAAACACAGGTGTCAAAGTATAGTTACAAAACTTGTCACATTTCTAAAGCTTCAGCTTTCTGGTATAAAGAATGATGGCTTTTTCATTTTCTTTGTATGTATGTATGTATATGTAGTTTTTATTAATAAATATTAAGTTCTTTCATATTGTTGTTCATTTTTTTTTTCTCGCGTATGCACGTTAACAGCATAGTCAGCTAGGAAAAACTATGTTAAGCAATTTGAGCTTCATTCCCTGTTTAATTATAAGATAGTTTGTGTTGAGGTCAGTCGTGGCGCAGGGGCACAAAATGTGACTGTAAACGCGACTGGCTGTGGGTTCGATCCTCACTCGAGGAAATTAAATATTTATTTAAATTGGTATATATTACCATTTCTCGCTCGGCATAGAGTTCCGCCACTCAACACGCAATGCCTCCAAAATTCGGCGATAAGTGGGGAACGGAGTGTCTTAACAATAGGTTCCCTCTGCCTACCCTGCCGAGTGCGGGATACAGCGTGAAGCTGATTTAGTTAATTTATTTTTTTATTTTATGTTTGTTGGTGGAACCTTATACATTTTAGTTAACTAGACATATATATTTTAGATTCACGTAGTATCCCGCACATAGCATTGTAGGCAAAGATGAAAATAATGTCTGGCGAGAAGTTAATTTTTCTCGAGGTTGCTTGCTAACCTGTAGGGGTGCTTTTAGGGTAAAATTTTAGCAGAACAGCCACACGTTTCACGGCGAGGGAATTCTACAAGGAGATGTATGACTGTGATGACGCCTCTGTCTCAAATATCAGCAAAACGCGGAGTTTTGATGTAGATAGTTGATAGCGAAATCAGTATAAAATAAGTTGAGAGTGCAATAACATTTGAAATGTATTAAGACAATTACGTAAGGCACTTTGTGGAATTTACAAATGCTTGCTGGAAATCAGGGGAGGTACCAGACGATTGCCGAGGTGCAGTCATCGCGCCTTTGTAAAAAGGCAAAGGTGCGCATGCTACAGAGTTTGATAAGCTCGGGTAATAGAGTTTATGCTAAAATATTAGCGAGAACCCGGAGACCCAGAAGACGGCGTGTGGATCAGATCTACTCCCACCGCATGATCACGGAAAAAATCTTGGCCGTTAAAAGGCAAGGCCGTTGACAGAGTTGTTAGACCGAAATTATGGAGGATACTATCCCGATACAATGTGAGCGGACACTTGCTGGTATGTCGCCCTAGTTTGACATTCAATCGAGTTTTAAACAAGGATGCACCATGTCAGTTTGGTTGTCCAATTTGTATTTTTGAATAGCTGTCTCCAAGGAGTAAAAAAAATTACATTGAGTGAAAGTAGGTAACTCGTATGTAAATTGCCTGCTGTACGCAGATGATGCAGTGTTGCTCATTGCATCATCACAATGCGAGTTGCAGGCATTGGTCGCCACTCCTGAAAGAAACGTGTGAAAATGATGGTCTAAGCCTGAAAGCGAGTAAGACAAAGGTTCTAGTATTTGTAAGAAATGAAGAAAGGACGGAATATAGAATCAGTGTAAATGGTAAGATACTAGTACAAGTGAATGGAGTGGTATATTTGGGAAATATTTTCAATATATATGGAAGATACGAGATGGATGCGGAACAGTGTTAATGGTGTCTTAACTGCATTGATGAGATAGCGAAACGTCACACACACGTTACACAGCTACACGTTTGGCCGTACACAATGTAGTGTTGGTACCGACGCTTCTATACGGCTGTGAAACGTGGGTATTACAGAAGGATAAAAGAACAATTAATGCTGTGAAGATGTGATCTCTTCGTAGGATATGCAGAGTTAGCTTGGCTGATCGAATCCGCACTGAGGATATACACAGAATGGCAGGTACTAGCGATGATGTGAGAATGAAGAACGTGCTCTTAGGGTAGGGCACGTCGCATGAATGAGAGATAGTGAGAGACCTCAGTTGACTTTTGAAAACACACTATTAAAGATACTGGAGAAAAGTATGTGACTTTTCTCCAGTATCTTTAATAGTGTGTTTTCAAAAGCTTATTTAATATCTTATATAATCTTCCTTTCATTAATCCTGGCTTTTGCTAAGGTCTGCCTTCCTGCTCTTTAGCGTGATAAAACATATGCTATTGCAAATTATAAAAAAA
>DWLH01002758.1:0-10375 GCA_018249795.1 Heliconius telesiphe telesiphe | reverse complement strand
AAACAATCATAAATTCTTATAGAAGTTACGATAATGTCGTAAAAAAATCATATTAGAATATTACAGATTAAAGTAATAAAAGAATCATATTAGAAATCATTAGAGTTGTCAATCAATTCTGCTTATTAAATCAATAATCATGTATTTTAAGCGGGCGAAGCCGTGGGCGGGCCGCTAGTTATAAATAAATGTATTTATGCTAAAGACAAAAACGTGTATTTATTAGCTTCACGCTGTATCCCGCACACAGTAGGGTAGGCAGAGGGAACCTAGTGTTAAGACACTTCGTTCCCCACTTTCTGCCGGATTCTGAAGACATTGTTTGTTGAGTGGCAGAACTCAACGCCGCGCTTTGGCTCGACACCAGAGCGAAGAAATGGAAATATAAATTTAAGTAAATATTTCATCTCCTTGAGTGGGGATCGAACCCACAACCAGTCGGTTTTACAGTCACACTTTGTGCGCCACAACTGGCCTCAAAACGTGTAAAAGAACAAAAAAAAAAATATCAGAATTTTTCACCTGTAAGTGGCTTTCGCATAAATGTTTTGGGAATTCGCCTTGATATGTCGTATTCACCAACACGGACATATAGAACTTGCCGATTAACCACACAATGAGCGGCGGTCAATATATATCTCGAGTTAATTATACTTCCTCCACAGCCGTAATAACCTATAAAGTTAGAGAGAGAGAGAGAGAGCAAGAGGCGTCATATATAGATTCATATATATTATTCTTAAAAATATATTTAAATACGACCGTTTCTACTTTATCGTGGGTGAGTGTGTACCTTAAGTTGGCACTACCTCTAAAAGGGCCCTACTTCCAAGTTAGTAGGTACATATACAGTTTTAACTACATATTAGCCTATTTATCATCAAAATTTCAGCTTTGTTAAAATAACGTAGGTTTGAAACTATAACCTATAAGATATACTTGTAAGATATGAATTATTTTTAATGAACAATCTACTATGTTAAACATATTTTTAAAATGAAATTTATGTTTTTTCTCTGTCACAGATCCATATGATCTGTGAATTTAAAAATATTTAAAATCAGCTCTATGCAGGCACACAGCAGGGTAGGAAGATGGAAGACCTAGTAGATCTTGTATTAAGACTCCATTGCGTGCTCAACGGCGCGTTTTGTCTCTACACCAGAGCGAAGAAATGAAAATGTTAAATATTTCATTTTCTCGAGTGGGAATGGAACCTACAACCTGTCGCGTTAACAGTCATACTTTGTGTCCCTGAGCCACGACTGGCCTCAATTAAAAAAATACTTGACAATTACTTTTATTTATTATAAGAGCCATCCAAGGAAATTCGTAAAGATCTGCAAACTGCCCTCCTATTACGCGGTCATCGATATGTACGCCACAAACTTTTGGTAGCAGCTCTATTCTTTCATGTTTCGTGTAATCAAGCTCCTCGTCCTCAGCTTCTGGGTACGTCTCCGTAACATCTGATAATCTGGTGATAATAGTCGGAGTTGGCCCATTGGATACGTATTTTACTTCGAAATCGGAACAACAAACCTTAAGAACAATAGAATTAAAGCATTAAAGTATAAACAATTACAAAATAATAAATATAGATTAGGATGCTTATAATAAAGATGAAAAAAATAATTTTACCTTTCGACATAAATATATAGTCTTTTAAATAAATTTAATTAATATTTGAATAATGGCAAGTTAATATATTTTTTTTAATTTTGAATTTTTTCACTACAAAATTATATTATATTAGTTTAAATTATGCGTGATGCGTTACAAGAAGAAGGCATAATTGGTTACGGTTACATGTTTTGACAAAAAATTAAAAATCTAATATTTTTTGTTCTCCTGCTTTGACGTGTGAAAAAAATTATAAGATTAGTAGTGTACACTATATACTATGTACTTACCATAGGTGCAGGACGCTTCCCAATCCTTGTCGTCCCACAAATTGAGTATATGAATTTTAATTTTACTGTTTGATTGTTTTGTCTATACTCGGCTAGTTTTTGTGCTTCTGGACATAACGGAATAGCCTTACAGTCATCGGGTTCGTTGCATGTTTCTGTAGCAACATTAGTTATAGAAATAAAAAAAACTGCACAAAGCAGGGCAGGCAGAGGGAACCTAGTGTTAGGACACTCCATTTCATATTTTCCGACGAATTCTGGAGGTATTGTGTGTTGAGTGGCGTAACTCAAGGGCGAAGAAATCATAATATAAATTTAAATAAATATTTCTTTTGCTCGAGTGGGGATCGAACCCCACTACAATCAGTCGCTTTTACAATCACACATTTGTGCCTCGATTAGTATGTTTGTAGTTAAAAAAATAATATCTGAATTAATTTATCCGGGATTTTTTTGATACTTAAACTTATAGAGTTTGGAAAAAAAAAATTATATTTGTTTATAATTAAAATTAAATTTCTTAAATATTAAATAAATTAATATATTTATGTTTTATCGCACATATTGATATACATATTATATTTTTTTTATAAAAAAGAGTAATTGTATCAAATGAGAATCCAGAATTCGGCAGAAAGTGGGAAACAAAATGAAGTGTCTTAGCAGACGTAAAATCATATATTCTTTACTTGGTTATAGTATATGCAAAAGTATTTCTACGTACATGCTGCATTACTTTGGAACAAGCTTCTTAAGTCTATCTAACAAAGCTCATCTATAGTGTCCTTTAAAGCATCATTAAAAAAACATTTTATCAAAGAATTAGACAGTACTTATCATTGAAGATTGAAGAAAAAAAAAAGAACTTCATAATTATATTAGTATTAATGTATTGTATGTATAATATGTATGTATGTTTGTATGTATGTATGTATGTATATGTAGGTATATTTTTTTGAATATATCATATTTATGTTAAAAAATCTTTTCGAATATTGCAATTTTGTCATCCCGCTATATGTTTCTTTCACCCACTTCCGCAGGTTGACTGGAAGAAATCTCTTTTAGAGATAAGTCCACCTTTGTTAATCTCATTTCTGTAACTGTATTTTATTTGTTTATTTTATTTATAGTGCAATAAAGAATATATATATATATAGTAACTCTAGAAAATATACTTTGATTACGATATGTAATTAAATACTTTTGAACACTATGGATATATCCATAGCATTTAATAAGCCAGTCCAGTCGTGGCGCAGTGGCACAGGGTGTGACTGTAAAATCGACTGGTTGTGGGTTCGATCCCCACTCGAGGAGATGAAATATTTACTTAAATTTATATTTCCATTTCTTCGCTCTGGTGTCGAGGCAAAGCGCGGCGTTGAGTTCTGCACCTCAACACGCAATGCCTCCAAAATTCGGCAGAAAGTGGGGAACGGAGTGTCTTAACAATAGGTTCCCTCTGCCTACCCTGCTGTGTGCGGGATACAGCGTGAAGCTGAGATTTTTAGAAACACTATCTATTTCGCGTTCAAGTAAATCTATCAAAAAGGTTAAAGTTTATGCCAAGAAGGTTATCAATGGAGTTAATATGATGCTTTTCTGTTACATAGGTTTATAACTTCTGTACGTATATGTTTGTTGGTTTAGTAAGTGTAACTTAGTAGCCGTAGCGTAGCCCCCGCTAACGCGAGCGATTTAGCACTTGTGCTAGCGTTCGCTAGCATTTAAACAATGGCGAACTTAGCGTGTTCGCCAACAAATTAAGGAACACGAACGGTTCCCATCAAGCACGCTTACAAGCGTAACATTTCGGACTTCTGGGAGCACTCGCGGTCTTCCAAGCTAAATACATTTTTTAAATGGCGGTCATCAATAAATTCATTCCATTGCCCGTTGACTCGCAACTCGCGACTTTTAACGCAAACGGTGTCAAACGGCAAATAGAGCTAGTGAGCGCCTTCGCTCATACTCACCAACTAGATATCTTTTGTATACAGGAGTCCTTTCTTAAACAGAACTGCCTTCCGAACCGGTGGTAGAGTTTATTTGAATAAAGAATATTTTGAATTTGAATTTGAAAAACCTGGGGTTCGCAGTCCCAGCATTGCGAACTACAGGATTGTGAGAAATGATAGGGCCACCAAAGGTGGTGGCACTATGATTTATTACAAAAAGAATTTACACTGTATACCGCTCGACCCTCCGTCTCTTGAAACAGCCGAGGCGTGAGTGTGCCAGGTTTTCCTTACAGGTCATCAGCTACTGATAATTACCTCTGTCTACCGCTCGGGGAGCAGGCAATTACTAGAAAGCGATATTTCATCGTTACTTAGTATGGGTGGCTCGGTCCTTCTGATCGGGGATCTCAATTGTAAACACAAAAAATGGAATTCGACGGTGAATCATACCGACGGTAAGAATCTCCTAGAATTCACTTGTAAATATAACGCCTTTGTTATTGGCCCGACTTCACCCACTCGCTTTGGTGCCCGAAGCATAGGCGAGGTCCTTGACATAGCAATTCTATCGAATGTCGGTTTGACACAACATTCAATAGAATCTTTTTCGGACCTTGATTCAGATCATCGTCCAGTTATCCTCAAATTAGGTGTAGAGCGTCCCTCAGGCCCTCCCACCAAAACAGTTATCGATTGGAGGAGATTTGCAAAGCTCCTCCGCTCTTATGAATCCACGCTTAAGGAATTAATACCTGGCATCGCCGACTCCGTGGAGTTAGCAATAGACGCGGTGAACAGATTTACAGAATATATTCAAAACATAATCCAGAGTTGCTCGAAAGAGGTACCAAACCTACCCGAAGGGAGGTTTGAAATCTCAGAAAAACTCAGGCGATTGATCATACGTAGAAACAAAGCGATGAGACCGACACATATCCGACAGACCATAGTCGTAGGAAATATAATAGGCTAAAGAAGAGAGTTCGATACGAATTCGAACTTCTACGCGGAGAGTCATGGGACAAAAAACTCGAGGGGCTCGCGCCGTCGCACTAGGCATTCTGGGCGTTGTCGTGTGCTTTTAGAGTCGATTGTTCGACATCGACATTTCCCAATGGTTTGACACGAACAGGTCTCCACCATATTTCTATTAGACAAGCCCATTCCCTGGGAAAAACAGGTCAAATATCTAGGTGTCACTCTAGACTCCAGATTCTCTTTTAAACCGCATATCACGAATGTCTTGGCGCGGTCGGGCCCAGCGGTTAGGGACCGTTAGCTCTCTTAGATTAGTCTAATTTTTATCCCCCAGTCGCGGCTTCATGTTGCGGTTGGGCTTGCTTAGAATAGGGAAAATCCAGCCCGCTCGATGGCCGCAAGCCGAGGTTCGAGTCCTGCAGGGGGCGCCCTTGCAGTCGTCGACTCCTCACAGGCAGCCCATAGTGCTTGCTTTTCTTCAGGGACAGAGTACCCTCTTCCCCCCCCCTACCGGTGTCGCTGTAAAAGCCAATAGGGCTAACCTCAAGATCGAAAAAAAAAACCACGGCGTTGGCAGATTAGAATAAATAACATTACGTAATACTTTTAAAAAATCAATTTTTAATAAATTTTATTTTGTTTATTTTTTCAAGTTATTAACACGATACCAAAACACAAACAAACAAAAAAATAATGCTAACCTTCGGAACAGCTGAACCGATTTTTATGATCTTTAACTTAAAGATAGAGTTTACGGAGGAACATGTATTTTTTTCCGGCTTTCTGCAGCATCGGAATGGAAGCGGGAACAAAACATGTTTTCTGTGAATCATCATCAGTCATCATCCTATATACCTATCGCCTACCTTGTTTTTGATCAAAATTCATGTCCATGAACGCTGGCGTTCCACAAGGCTACGTGCTGTCCCCTACGCTATTTCTTCTGCATAGCAATGAAATGGTAGATAATTCTAGCATACATTGCTATGTATATAATGCACAGCACAGCAGACGCTGTTTAAGTGTTTAATGCTGTTTTTAAGTGTCAAAATAAATTTGTGTCTTCTGTTAAGGCATCCCTCGGAAATGTTTCCTCATATGATGACAGGAACTTGGTTCAATTTGACCCCCAGAAGACACAAGTTTGTACAACCAACTAAAAAACTTTATTTATCGTGTCGCCAGTCTTCCTAAACACTCTCATTATACCCGCGCCTAGTATTAGCACCTTGGCCCTTATCGTTTCGAGTGACTGCCACTATCGCGATCATCTGGAAAGCAAAGCCTAGTTGGCTTCAAAGAAAGTAGGGGTCATCAGCAGAGTGACAGCAGTACTTTACACCGATTGGCCTTGTATATGTTCCAGGTTCGGCCTCATAAGGAATACTGTTCTTATCTCTTGGATGGTGCGCAGCTTGACAAATTTTATCGTTAGGGACCCAAAGATCTGTAAAAAGCTTGACACGTTTTTACTTTGCGTAGAGACGTCTCCTCGCTCATTTATTGGGAATGTTCTGGGAAACTGTTTGACCTGTTACCTGCCGTTGAATTCTCTAACCGCAGAGTACCTTAAAAAACTCACATACGATCCATATCATCTATTGTGCGATTTCGTAGGAATTTCCTACCCCGAGCCACGCAACTATGGAATAGCCTGCCTACGGTAGTGTGTGTGTCAGTGATCACTTACCATCATGTAACCTATACACTCGTTGGCCTTGTCTTTTTCGATTAAAAAAGCATGATAAAGCTGCACTGGTTTCTAATGAATTGTGCTATATATGATTGATTGAAATAGCGTTACATAATTTTTTTGCATCTAACCCATGCTATAAGGGAGTTGTGGGGGTAAAATCCCTAAACGTTATTATATTTTCTCGGTCTACTAATGCTTTAATAAATTTAAACTGAACGGCTATCTGTAAGCTTATTATTATATTTATTTTCAGTATTTTTGGGATATTATAAATAGTAAAAATCTGACGTTTCGTTTTGAGGGCGCTTTAATACCCCATATTCTACCCCATGAATAAATCATCATTTGAAGTTGGTTCCCTCCTACAACTTTCTTTGTAAAAGACAAAAAATTGTGTGTGTTACCAATATTTGAAAAATGTTTCTTGTTGGAACGTAGTGTTGACACTCCGTTCCCCATTTTCTGCCGAATTCTGGAGGCATTGCGTGTTGAGTGGCAGAACTCAACGCCGCGCTTGATATATGGACTATTTAACGCAAAATTTGTGCTATATCAAACTCTGGTTGCAATTTATGGATTACGATTGATTATTAACATCGGGCGTTAGTATATCATCCAAAACCAAGAATATTTATCATTTTTTTTTAAAACCCTGAGAAAAAAGAAAATCTTACAACCCGCACTAAAACAAATAAAATTCGATATTATTATTAGTTTACGATACACATTAGGGAAAAAATCGAAAAAAGATAATTTATAGGTATCTTAGCTTCACGCTGTATCCCGCACACAGCAAGGTAGACAGAGGGAATCTAGTGTTAAGACACTACGTTCCCCACTTTCTGCCGAATTCTAGAGGCATTGCGTGTTGAGTGGCACAGCTCAACGCCGCGCTTTGCCTCGACACCAGAGCGAAGAACTGGAAATATAAATTTAAGTAAATATTTCATCTCCTCGAATGGGGATCGAATCCACAACCAGTCTGTTTTAGAGTCACACTTTGTGCCCCTGCGCCACGACTGACCATAGGTATCTTATGGAAAAAATATTCACAAACTTATATTTGTAGTTCATTTCATCATACAAAATGCATGTATCGCCCGCAATGTTAAGTTTGTCAACTATTAAAAGCAATATGCAAAAGCAATATAGTGTAATCGGCATTTCCATGAAGTGGCAAAACTGAACGCCGTATGTAGATACACAACGGTGGTGATTACAATCAGAGTCGGTCAATAATTTTTATTTGTTAGTGAAACTTGCTAAAACGTTACTTACTTATTTCTTATAGATAGTATCGGACTATCGGTTCCTCATTTAATTTCCAGATTTTGAATATGTATACGTCAAAGAAAAATATCCTGATAAGCATTTCCTTTAAACCCTTAACAATTTTTGCCAACGGAGTATTCATATTAATTTCCATTTCTGTGAGTTCTATATAGAGTAGTTAAGATCATTGATTTTCATAGATTAACGAAAAATACTCACCATGGTCAACAACTTTTGCTATGAAGTCTATCTTATTTCTAATAGTCTAACTGACAACATAATAGTATTTCATTAGGAGTGACTTTTTACTTTTGATTTTTTGATTTTAACTTTTGGTAACAACAAAAAAATACTATCACACTGAAAAACTTTTTCTAAGGCACAATTTCTTTATTTCATAGAGTAGCTGATCACTTATAGTACATACATTTTTTTTTATTACTTATTTTTATTATAGTAATTATTTTTTTTCCCATCCTTATTAATCCTAAAAAATATTTACATGTTTACTGATTTATCAATATGATATAGAAATTAGACTATAGATAAAGTATAAGATTACACTCTCATAGCGGCATAACTTTTAATATTACATTTTTATATGATTTCAAACTATTTTTAACTTATTCTTCAGTGTTATCTAATATCCACCGTATATATTTTCGAACATCAGTGTATATTTTTGGTGTAGGTCTATTGGAGCACTCTCCCGGCCCACGACTGACAATGCCATATTAAAACATGCGGTATGTAGTGTTATACTCATCCATATACATAAGGGGACCTCCAGAGTCACCCCGACAAGCATTTTTGCCGTTACCACCGGCGCAAATTATCATTCTCTTGTCGCTTTCATCACATTGGGCGTCTGGCAAAACTGGTACAGAAATTTTTGAAAGACGTGATGAGAAGTGGCCTGTTTCCGTGACACCCCAACCGGCTACCGTGACGATTTTCCCGCCAAGCTTAGACTTGATAAGTCTTTTGTATACAGGTAGACAAATCGGAGCAACATTTCCTAAAAGTAACATTTTACAATTTTGAAAAAATATATATTTTTTATTTTTTACATATTTAAAGTATATGTACAGTCCACGACGCGTAAATTGAGCACTAAAAGTAGAACTATAAAAAAATAAAAAAAATGTTATGAATTCACAATAAAAAAAATAAAAAAATATAACAATTATGCTACATTGGACTTGCATTCTCACCATTTTCACTCTCGTCTGTTGTGTTTGTTGTGTCAATATTAAATATTTTTTATATCATCAAGAATAACGTTGTAACTACATTTTTTTTCTTGTACTGCTTGTTCATATGTTTTTTCTATTCTTGCCATTTTTTCCTTTCACTTAATAAATCGAACAACTAAATAAAATATTAAGAGTTAAACATATGTCATTGCTACCAATACCTCACACACAGCGGTAAACAAACACCGATATTAACTGGTTTAAACAAAGCATGCAGCAAAGGATGCGCCGCGCTTCAAGCCGTCGTCACACGTGCGTCACTGTGTGCGTAAAACCCGCACAAATGCAAAGCCCAGCATACGTCTCGCGAACTGTATAACACTTACGAATGTGATACTTACGAAAGTTGAAATTAATTCCGTCTTTTACTCTGAGCAATGCAATATTATTTGAGGGTATCGAAGCCAAGTGGTAATTTTCATGAATAATTTTCTTGTCGATTTCAACATCCTAGATAAAAAATAAGAAAAGGACATTTAAACACACACTTTAAAGTATTTTTTCGTTATCCTGACAGTTGCATACCTACATGCACAACTACAAATTGACAAGAAAATGACGTTACGTAAAATATTTTTTACCTGTTTATGGTCTTCGCAAAAAAATCTTGGGTATTCTCCTTGACAATAATTGTTTCTGCTTATATCGTATTCACCAAGGCGAACACCTAAAACTTGTCGATTATCCACACACTGTGCAGCGGTCAGTATGTATCTAGAGTTAATTATACTTCCTCCACGGCCGAAATAAATAGTGTTACTACCTTTAAATTAATAAAGATATTAAGAGGCGTAAGAAACAACTATCTATTTTATACACATTTTTATAATTAAATTTGTGTAATTTTCATCTATAAAAATATACTTTTATTTCTTAGATCATATTATGATTTCAACGCAAAAAGAAAATACCATCAGTTTCTTTATTGACAAAAGAAATCAGAGCCATCCAACTAAATTCGTAAAGATTTAGCTAGCTGCCCTCCTTTTATGCGGTCATCGACGTGTATACCATAAACCTTTGGTATTAGCTCTATGTTAGTATGTTTTGTGAAATCAATTTCCTCATCCTCAGCTTGTGGGTGCAACGAAGATAACGCATTATTACTTCGAAGTCGGAGCAACAAACCTTAAGAATAATAATATAATTACATTAATATAAAATTAATAATGAGGCCAGTCGTAGCGCAGGGGCACAAAGTGTGACTGTAAAACCGACTGGTTGTGGGTTTGATCCCCACTCGAGGAGATGAAATATTTACTTAAATTTATATTTCCATTTCTTCGCTCTGGTGTC
>DWLH01002757.1:0-10376 GCA_018249795.1 Heliconius telesiphe telesiphe | reverse complement strand
ACACCAGAGGAGCTACAGGTGCGTTGCCGGCCTTTAAGGTGTGTTGGGCGCCGGAGCCCGACATTACCTGATGCGAAACGCAGTGGCATAAAGCCACTACTTCACGCCGGTTTTAAATGCCGGGGGTGGTAATCCGGTCGAGTCTGCCCATGCGTGTTGCCATTGCTGGCGACGTGAATCTACCCGTACTTTAGTCGCCTCTTACGACACCACCAGTACCAGGATGATCCTATTCTAGGCCGGGATCACACAGCACAAAACAGTGTAAACCTGACAAAATAAAACTTTCCAATATCATTCTCAAACGATATCGTACGATAGTAAATATGACAATATATACCAATACTACAATTTACTAATGTATTAATTAAAATGTATCACTATTATAAGTTCGCTAACACCTGCCGTTAACGTTGCCATTAACTTATCCGTATTAACTTTATAATCCTTAATTAAGACAAATATAAAACTAGATTGTTTTTAGGTGAAATTTGTATTTTAAGTGAATAACAACTATTTTGTTTTATATTATCATATTTTGAGGTCAGTCGTGGCGCAGGGACACAAAGTTGAGCACAGGGGATGAAATATTTACTTAAATTTATATTTCCATTTTTTCGCTCTGGTATCGAGGCAAAGAGCGGCGTTGAGTTCTGCCACTCAACACGCAATGCCTCCAGAAATCGGCAGAAAGTGGGGAACAGAATGTCTTAACATTAGGTTCCCTCTGCCTACCCTGCAGTGTGCGGGATACAGCTGCTGATTAATTAACAACTATTTTGATTATACATTGAAACAAAATATTTTTAGAAGAAATTGCTAAAATCATGTTTTGAACTTTAGCTAAAACGTTCTTAGATATTATAGACTTATGTGATTATGTACATAAATCTATATTTTATGTAAATTATTCGTCGTGTAAGCAAAATTAATTTTCAAAGTCCTTCAACTTGTTCTCTCTATCTTATTCTAATTTACTTAGTCTTAACATTAGGTTCCCTTTGCTTACCCTTTGCTTACGCGGAATACAGCGTGTAATTGATTTATTTATTTAAATTTAAAATATAATTACATAAAACATTCGAGGCGGAATATTTTTTTAAGTTTCTTAAAGTTATATTTTATACTGTAAAATAATTAAAATAATTCTAATAATATAAGTACACAATCTCACATTTTAGCCAACAATATTTTCGAAAAAAAGAGAACCCATTGTTTGTTTTATAGGTGAATCATTATTGTTATTGCGAAGTTCCTTTAACAAAATTGTCCTTTTCCAGAAGTGCCACGTTTTGAAGATAGCTTAAACAACCTGACAGTATCATTAGGAAGGGAAGCTGTATTTACGTGTGTTGTCAATGACCTCGGCAATTACAGAGTGAGTGTTTTCTACGCTTCTTTTGTATTTTAACTAGACTAGGGTTGTATATATGCAAAAATAGAAACTGTATTATAAAAAACTGAAAATTATAATATTTTATTTTATATGCCTGCTCCTAGAGGCATATTTTTTTAAAAAAAAATACAATTTAAGATAAGTTATTATACTTTAAATATTGTATATTCAGACGAAGCAAGAGTAAGTTAATAGTAATTAATGAAGACCTAATTTTAAATCATTTTAACACAGATTAAAAAGGGCATCTGAAAAAGTTACAAAATAATACAAGCAAAAATAAGAAAAATAATATTTATACACATATTATTTTGTATTATTTATCTACGTAACCGTTTATTGCGGTTATCCTTATACATTTGTTTAGTAGTTCCACCACTTACCTGTTTTATCAATTTTTTCACTATAAAAAGTTATCTGAGGGACGTATATAGCTATTTAGCCATAACATCGCCTTTAATACATTATTTTTTGTTATATTATAAATTCCTATTAGTATAATATTTACCAAAACAAATAGAATTAGAAAATTGAACTCTCCCAAGGTGGCGTGGTTACGCGTGGACACGCAGACTATCCTGACGATCGCTACCCACGTGATCACCAAGAACCACCGTATCGCGGTGAATCACAGCGACAGGCGGGTGTGGTTCCTGCACATACACGACGTGCGCCAGTCCGACCGCGGCTGGTACATGTGCCAGCTCAACACCGACCCCATGAAGAGCCAGACAGCGTATTTAGATGTTGTAGGTATGTATGTATTTGTTTGTTTTGTTGATCGATATGTAATATTTAATTTACTTAAATTTATATTTACATTTGTTTGATCTGGTGTCGAGGCTAAGCGCGGCGTTGAGTTCTGCCTCTCAACACGCAATGCCTCCAGAATTCGACATCAAGTGGGGAACGGAGTGTCTTAACACTAGGTTCCCTCTGCCTACCCTGCTGTGTGCGGGATACAGCATGAAGCTGATTTATGTAATATTTATTACATATCGATATGTAAATTGGTATCTTAACTATTTTTTTTTAAGTTTCTCGCTGTGTCCCGCATGTAACAGGGTAGGCAGATGGAGCCTAGCGTTGAGACACTCCGCTCCCTGCTTTCCGCCGTGTTGAGTGGCGGAACTCAACGCCGCGCTTTGAATCGATCGACACCAGATCGACACCAGACTAAAAAATCAAAATATTAAATGTTTAATTTCTTCGAGTGCTGGCCTCAAAATAGAATGTTATACTATTCTTTTATTAATTCCTTTGGTTTAGACAGATCATGAAGATTGAAAATATATATTAATATTTTATTACAAATATAAATATGAAATCAAAGAAAAGAATAGAGAAGAGATATATAAAAGACTTGTCAGAAACCATTTACTGGCTACTAATATTTTCCTACCTTATATATAACTTATATATAACTTATATTTTCCTACTTTTCTGTGATTTATTTTATACTTTTATATACCTATTGAATACAATATATGAAGTGTCGAACTCAGCAGTCAATATACCAAAGAAAATATTTAAATTGTTCACGCTGTATCCCGCACACTGCAGGGTACGCAGAGGGAATCTAGTGTGAAGATACTCCGTGTCCCACTTACCGCCGAAATTTTCGAGGCAATGCGTGTTAAGTGGCGGAATTCTACGCCGCGCTTTGCCTCTATACCAGACCGAAGAAATGGAAATATAAATTTAAATAAATATTTCATTTCCTCGAGTGGCGATCGAACCCACAACTTTCCCACCCAGGAAGGGTTATGTTTTTCGCGGGTATCTTGTATGTATGTATTACTCTTTATTACCTCATATCTCCAGAACCGCTGAACGGATTAACATAATTGAGGTACCATTTGATTTGTATTAGCAGCCCAAGTGTTCTTAAATAGGTGACGTTAAAAAAAAAACAATCATGGCGGCTGGGGGACGCCATTGGACTTAGTGAAAAAAAAAATTTCGTTTCGAATACCACAATATGGATATCAAATTCACGAGCTCAATAAGATGATTTAAAAAAGGTATATCATGATTATCATTACCATAATGAATTCTAACTAAAAAGTGAAAAATAAAAAAATATTTGTAAAAACAAAAATCCCGACTGCAAAAAACTAAAAAGAAAATAAACAAGCCCAATAGTTTATTAGGATTAACAGTCGGGACCTATAGGTAATTCTTCAATCAATAAAATCTTTACCAGGAACCCTGCGTAATTTAAAGAGGTCCCGACTGTTAATCCTAATAAACTATTGGGCTTGTTTATTTTCTTTTTAGTTTTTTGCAGTCGGGGTTTTTGTTTTTACTAATATTTTTTTTATTAGTTTTATGTAGTCGGGGGTTTTGTTTTTACAAATATTTTTTTAATTATTTATGTTGTTACGTTTGACTATACCGAATCCAATCCAATCCAATTATATATTCATTTTATTATAATTTTGCTTTTAGTTACAAATAAAAAGTTTCCAATTAGAACTTAACTTTGCACTAAATTTAAATTTACTTATACCAGTTTTTTAAGAAAATATATTTAATATTCAATAATTTGGTAAAAGAATAAATTATCTGTATCGAACATAATATTTTTTGACTTAAAATTCACTACTATAGAATATTTCATTGAATTGTTTTCCAACACGTGTCAGAATATCTCAAAATATGTACAAATACAAAAATTTGTCATACGTTTTCTGTCTTCATAAATTTCCATATCCTAGAATGCAAGTCCTAGCAATTCCCTCCAACGTGTATTGATAGACATATTTCAATTTCCGTGCTCCAACCGCAGATATAAAGTATGCATTCTACAGCGTGTATGTAGGTGTAATAATAAATTGAAAATTCAATAGAGAATAGTTTCAATATGAACCATGTAAGATTAAATTTTCATGTTTTCTGTCGACAATGCTATAATGTTGCTTAACGTAATATATTTAGTAGTTTTGTTTATTAATGTTTGTTTTGACTTGCTAAGGCAAATGTATGTCGCAAATCAAATTATAGAGGCCAGTCGTGGCGCAGGTGCAAGCGTTGTAAATGCGGAAGGTTGTGGGTTGGTGTTGGTTGTGAGTGTCCACTCGACGAAAAGTTGAAGTTTCGCCACTCAACACAACGCCTCCCGTATTCGGCGGAAGGTGGAGAACGGAGTTTCTTTATACTAGTTTCCCTATTCTTCCATGCTACGTACGTCATACAGCGTCAAGCTAAAAAAAACTATATCATTTTATTTTCATCATGAAAAATCGAAAAAGTTAATTTTTAGATCGATTTGCTTTTAAAATAATAATTTTGCATTTGGTATATAATTCATAATTAAACGTTCCAATTAATTACGACTTGACATTAGGATATTTACATAATGCATTAGCCGAGACCGTGCAGCTTCATATTGTGGTTTTATGAAACTTTATATTGAAATTATGCCACAAGCGGAAAATGGCAAAAGTTAAATAGTGATGGAAACTACCGCCGACTTTTATTACAATAAGACTTGTTGTAATGTCAAACTGTTTTCAGCTCTGTATAAATATAAAGAGGCCAGTCGTGGCGCAGGGGCACAAGTGTGTGAATGTAAATTCGACTGGTTGTGGGTTCGATCACAACTCGAGGATATGAAATATTTATTTAAATTTATATTTTCATTTTCTTCGTTCTGGTGTCGAGGCAAGCGACGAGTCGAGTTAAGTTCCGCCACTTAATACGCAATTCGGCGAAAAATAGAGTGTCTTAATATAGGTTCCCTCTTTCTACCCACAGTGTATCCCACACACCGTGAAGCTGATTTATTTGTTTTTATTTTATTTTAAAATACAATGATTAACTAAGCCATATGTTCTCATCGAGCTACGTCGAAATTATTTTACAAATTTCCGCTACCCAAAGATAATTACTTAGAATTATCGTTTGGCAAAACAGAATACTATTTTTTAAATATTGTTTTTTTAAATGTTATTCCACACTTAGAAAAGAAAATTATTTATTAAGAAAACGTATAAAAATTTGGAAAAATCGCGGGTTCAAATCCCGCTACGTTCAAGTTTTTATATGTTTTCTTAATAAGTATTTGTCTTTCCTAAGTACGGAATAACACTTAAAAAAAATTTAAAATAGGAAATAACATTTGAATTACTTCAAATGAACTCTAATTAAAGAATAAATAACAGAATTACTAATAGTTATATTACTAATTTAGTATTTACCAATTAAAATAAGCTATTTTTGTGTTGATACCATTATAGTATAAGATACTAGGATCCACATGCTGTGCACGAACCTATGTTGTGCAAAATTTTGCAAATTTTTCTGTTTTGTCCGCGCTCCGTGAATTTCAAAACGTTCCACAGCTTAACTCTACGGGGCACATTTTGACCATTTACTCAAAAACGACAATTACAATTATCACCAAACTACTTCGCTGGGATCACCGGTGGTCGACACTACAACGTTCCTGCAAAATTTTAGAGCTAACGGTTTAAAGGTCTGGGAGGAGTAGCATTACAACGAAACACACTTTTGACCAGTAAGAGCTTCGCTTCGCTCAGCTCAATGAAAAAAAATATTTTTTATTTCATATATTTTGAATCTTTCTATTAATGTTATTTTTGCCCTACCTGGCATGGACTCCATAAAATAACATATTTTAAATAATAGATAGGTTTAAATCTATAAATGATTTCATTGGTTTGTCTTTAGTTATCTTTATTTCAAAATAATTAAAGTATTATTTTCTTTAAAAGTCTACATTTTTAGTTTTTTATTTTAGTTTGTGTATTTATGTATAGTTTGAAGCATACGTTGTCATCCATTACAGATGTAGGTCTCACTTTTATGAATTAGATATTAATAGGTTCAAATATTAAGACGGTTCCTATTACTACTTTTTATACTCACATTCCTCAATATAACTTGGACACATTAAATATTATCTATATCATACATTTATTTTGTTAGGTCTCTTATATAGGTTTTGGATATATTTTTTTTCGTATAGGTACTAACTATAATTAATTAACTACCAATACATTAGTAAGTACGCCTAAATAAATAATACGGCTAAATAAAAAAAGTAAGTACAAACAATATAAGCACGAACGTGTGTAAACATTTCTAGTTGATTTTTTACTTTCAGAACCAATTGTCATAAAATTTATATGGAACCAAAAAAAATACTTACAGTTAAATCGATAACCCCCTCTTTTTGAAGTCGGTTTAATGTTAGATATTATATTAAATGCATGTGTTGTATTTAATTATAGTAAATGCCAAAGTATCACCACAAAGAAGCAACTCAATAATGATATCTAATTATGGTAAAATGTAATCTATCAGACTACAAAGATATAAATCAGTATTTGTTTCGTATATATACCACATACTATAAGTTTCTATTTCAAATATATAACATTGAAGTACTTAAGATAACCAGCTTCTCGCTGTTTCCCGCATGTAGCAGGATAGGTAGAGGAAACCTAGTGTTAGAACACGCAGAGTGAAGAAATAAAAATATCAATAAATAATCATGAATTCCCCAGAGTGGGGATCGAACCCACAACCGTCGCGTTCTAGTCACCTTAATACAACTACAATTCATAATATATTAAAGCATAAAAACGAAACACAACAAGTTTCGTCCATCGGAACTAATAATAACAGCGCGAGTGCGTGTCGTGGTCTCCCGGGCAACGACGCGTAATTGCTGTAATAAGTCGCAGCTGTGATAAGCGAACAAAACACACTGTGGACTATATTTATACGAATGCTTTTACGTGGATTAGGTAGGTAAGTAAGTATGTGGAGTCTACTTTGGCGGTTTTAGTATAATTTCCGACTGGGATTCAGAATCTACATTTGTATATACGCAGTATTGATATTCGGGCATTCGTAGTAACCTAATCTCGAGATTTAGCTTAGTAAATACTGTTATCATAAAATGTACGATTTGATATCTATACAATATAAAACAGGGTATTGTTTTTGTGTTGCAAAATACACAATATAAAATAATAAAAATGATGAACAATGCAAATTATGAATTAACATTTTTAAATTGTATAATAATGTTGAAGTTGTGTTGTTCATATAGGTACATTTCTTTTATATTTCTGGTAATATATTTTTTACATTATATTAAGCTTTTCATCGCGCAGGGGCACAAGCGTGTCACTGTAAACGCGAGAGGTTGTGGGTTCGATTCCCACTCGACGAAATGAAATTCATATTTAACATTTAAATTTCTTTGCTCTATTGTCGAGGCAAAACGCGGCGTTGACTTCCGCCACTCAACATGTAATGCCCATAGATTTCAGCGGAAAGTGGCGAGCGGAGTGTCTTAACGATATGCAATCACTCCCTACTCTGCCACATATGTGATAAAGCGTGAAGCCCAAAGAAAAAAATAATAATTCATAATTATTGCTTACTAAACCACATATTAATATTTTCATCTAGTTCCGCCCGATATCTTGGACTACCCGACGAGTAGCGATCAAGTGGCAAGAGAGGGTGCTAATGTATCACTCCGCTGTGCAGCCCACGGGGTGCCGACTCCAACAGTTGTGTGGAGGAAGGAGGCTGGGGACCTATTACCTACATCAAACTTCAGTGACACACAAAGTAAGATACATATACATAGGTATTCGTATAATATTATTATTTAATACCTTCTATGGTTCTATATTACATCTATCGCACAAGAGAATGTAAATAATAAAAAAAATGTATCTACTAATATAACAAAATATTTTATTGAAATAAATGAAATATATATGAAGTGAATGAGCATTTAACGTTGGCTTTTAATTTTTAATGCAACTTAAAAGAATAAAACTCCTTTACGTCTACATTTAAATGAAAAGTTATAAATATTGTAAATGTACTGCTCACATTAAATTAATAACTGTAGTAGAATATATGATATATGAGAAATAGTGTTTTATGTGGAAAGAGTAGAGAGTACGTAACATCAACTTCAAAGCATGCAACATGCAAACCACAAAGTCTACCACTTTCAATCTCACAGTAATGTGCAATAGAAAGCCGCTGCCACTTTTTATTCAATATGGAATTTTATTTTCTCAAACGGAAAGTACGATTTTAAATGTAATTAATGGTCACATTAAATTAGGCTATTAAACGATAATATGGGAAACAAAATGTGACTGGTAACGCAACAGGTTGTGGATTCGATTCCGTTTGCCTCAACACTTCGCTCTGGTGTTGAGGCAAAGTGCGGCATTGAGTTACGCCACTCAACACGCAATGCCTCCAGAATTCGGCACCCTAGGTTTCCTCCAAAAGTTTATTTTATGTTCGATGCTCTCTGTGGGTACGCACGTCGTTAAAAATTTCACAATTTATTTTTGGGGGAAACGACGAATAATTTGACGATGCAAAATGAGAATAAAAGGCGTACTTTTATTACAGTTATTGGCGAAAGGCTTAAAAACATTATTTCTAATTTGTTTGATTTTCACGATTATTATTAATTTTGGAAACCCGATATTTCGAATTCTTTTTCCGTGTCAAGTCCGTGGTCACGGGTAGACTGAGGTGGCATTCGTCTGTCAGTTGACATAATTATTATATCAAACTACCGGCAACGTTTTAATTGCCTCGCGTACTGCCTCCCTCTTTCCCTCTGGTATGGTGGGTTTGAGACTTCAAGGATTTTATGAGTGGGTCCCAGATGGTAGAAAGTTTTCAACCGTCCTCTCTATTGAAATTGGGATGTTTTTGTATTGCTATAGTCTCGCGCTGATCATTCTAGGAATATATCTGTAGGAGATTGCTCATCGCAAAGGACTCTTACTGGACCTGTGGGCTCCATTGTGGGTTAATGCAAGCAGAAATAACGTAGCAGATTCGTGACACTAGTCCTTTCCTTTTCGAAAACAACCGAAGAATGCCTCATTCGACGATCGTCAACTTCCTCCTTCTTTTTAAAATCAAACTTCACCCTCACGCGTCACGACTCTACTCAAGGCGTAAGCCTCCACGTTATTGGTCAAATTACTCCACTGGTCAAATAAAAGTCAAAACACAATCTCTTAAAATTCTATCAGCCAATCGTAATTCTACAATAATCAACAATTAGTTTCTTTTCGATAGTTTCCTCTGAAGCTGAAGGCTGTGACTACACACAATTGGTCCAATCATCTAATTGGTTATACAAAAGTCAACACATTGTCTTTTTACATTAACATAGCCAATAATGTAAGTGAATAGTTGCTACAAATAATAATATTAAACAAACAATAAGCATCTATGATAATATAATTTCTGTTCCAATCGCTTCCTTCGACATATATATATATATATATAGAGGACTTTGAGGGTACACATCTATTGTAAATAGAATTCTTGATTGAATATTATATATATGATTGATATCAAGATGTGAAGCAGTGTTCTAAAAGTTCAAAATATTCTATAGGCATATTATTATGCTCTAGCTTGCGCTTGACAATCTTGATGCAGTCCTCAATGGGACAGTCCTGGGGTGAACAGCGACTGGACATCAAAACTGACCATGGTTTCATTGTTAGCTAGCTTAAGGTCTTTCTGTCCGCTAACAAAATTATAAGAATCCCTGACATAAGTTGTATAGCCACAGTCGAGAAAGTACCTTCGCAACATGTTAAGCCAGTTTATGCGTTAGCGTATCGATTTTTCTAACTATTGGACGAAGAGGTACATCTTTTTTGTGTTTTTTTAGTAACTCATACAACTTAGGAGGTTTTATTTACGTGTATTTTTTGATTAAATCTGAATTAATTATCGTATAAAAGTATTTAAAACACTTTTTAAAACATTATTTCTACTTACCATTTCTAATTTTGCTTAAAAATAAACTATATAATTATGGGTGTAAACATTAAAGATACTTTCTAAAGATACTATATGTTTGTATTTTATTATATTCAAAATCACGAAATTTTGCTAAGATCATTTGTATCTGAAGAATAGATCAAAGTTATGT